>VNJZ01002546.1:0-12410 GCA_008042795.1 Drosophila asahinai | reverse complement strand
CGATATGATTTTCATTCAGGAACTGTGTTATTTCAAGTTTATGCCGTGAAACGCCATTGGCGTTCCACATAATTATTCGTAGACTAGACATCAGTTATGAGCTACAAGCAACTGTATCACCATGTTCTGGTTTTGAACAAGTGTTTGCATGGTCGCTTTCATGAAGGACATTAATTCTGTTAGACTTTGTTGCATGGTAAACATCATAGCTTCCATTGTGCTTTGTGGCTGTCCTGGGGCTTTCTGCACGTTTTCTAGGTTAGACTGGAGGGGGTTTTCCATACCTGCCCACATTTCTTCTTGTGGGGGTCTTCCTTGTTAGCAGGGCAGTTAGCGGAATTGTGAAAGTCTCCGCAAACTACACAGACTGATCGAAGTGTGCAGTATGTCCTGGTGTGTCCATACTCCTGGCAGTTTGTGCATTGCACTGGGCCGTTTCTTTTATGTGGCTCTTCCACCGTAATTCTTCGGTGCAAGAGGAATTGCAGGTTGTAAATGGGGTGCACTCGTTTTTCTTTAAGGCTCTGCTGTCTGGCTCCAGCTCGACCTTAAAGAGTGGTTGCGGTTGTCTGTTTTTGTTTATGATGTTGCTGACGTTCTTTGCAGAAAAACTCTTTTCTTTAAGGGCATCTATAATGTCGTTTTGGGTTACATCGGGCTCGATTCCTTTTAGTACCACTTGCAGGCCCTTGCTGCTTTTTAATTGTTACGTGTAATAATTTTTTTTTGATTCGTCCACGTATTTTGACACAGCTCGGAAGTGTTCTTCAGATTTTGTCTGCACTTTGGTTTCGTGAATATTTCCTTTAGTAAGAGGAACTACATGAAAATTTCCGTCCCCGACCAGCGCAACAATTTTGTTGACCAGGCTTTTCTCACTTATGTAGATTGGTGGGGGCTTTGATTTCTTTTGGGTCTCTTGACCCATTTCCGGTAAATCATCCGCTAAAAGGGCAAATCTGTTGCTGTTAGATCTCCTGGGTTGATCATTGTCTCCTTGGAGACGGTTTATTTTTGGCTTGTTGCCATCCGCGCTGTTCTGCGGGCTAAGCTTACGCTTGATTTGGATGTAGCGATCCATGCCGGGCTGTATGGCCGCCTGTTGAATATTGCCGATTTTGGCTTTGGAGCTTGCAGTTTTTGTTATTATTGTATTTGGCGCTGCAGTCGATGACATCGCAGTTGTTGCTGTTGCTTTTCCCGCCGTTACTGTAGTTGTTGCTTTTGCTTTTGCTGCAGTTGCAGAAATTTTGTCACAGCTTGTTGTTGGGGTTTTACACTGAGAACTCCATGATGTGGGTGTAGAAGTGGGTAGAGCGGGTGAGCAAGACCGAGCTCTTTGGCTATCGACCGCCAGACGGTTGCTCTTTGTCGCCGTTTCGTTGTTGTCTCGCGTTGAGAAATACGAGAAATAACCGTTACTTGGGCTCACAGAGCTTCTACGCTCTTTCTTTTGTTCGTCGCTCACTGAGCTATTTCGCGTGGCACTTATTATTTAATAAAATAATTATGCACTTGTTTTAATCATATCACTAGTTTTTAGTCGAAAACTATATATTTTTCTATATATTTGGCGCAACAAGCTTAGGTGTCTGGTAGACCATATCTTTAAATTCCCATTTTATTGCCTCATAAGTCCCAAGCTTATCATCCGATTTTACTTAAGTTTTCAAAAAACGACCGCACAATCCTACTTATTTAGGTAAAGTATTTAAAGTCGAATAAAACAACTATAGCTTATATATCGTTTTTTAAGATTTTCGGAGGGATCTGTTTACCAACAAGGACAGACGGACATGGCTAAATCGACTCGATTTAGAATTTACATATATACTTTATGGGGTTGGAGATGCCTCCCTCTGCCTGTTACATACTTTCTCGGTTCGCACTAACTTATAATACCGTTCTACCCTATGGGTACCGGGCATAAAAAGCCTAAATTTTGTGACGATTAATAGTTTTTAAAAAATAATAATAATAGGTTACCTAATTAATTTAAAAATCGGAACGCTGCATTAAATTGACTGTTTCCAGCTAAGTTAAACCCCCTCCCCTATAACTACGTACTCATTCAAAATATTTTTTGTTTCAAAACTCCATTAAAAAAAACTATTTTTTAAATTATTTTTTATATATTGATTACGTAATCATTATACAAGAACCCCCCTCCTCGCTAAACTGAAGGGATCAAAAGTTCTTAAATGTCTACCCGGAACAGAAAAATTAACGTTGCTTAGTAAGGAAGGACAATCCATTTTTCCTGCGATCAGGTTGAAAATAAAAATTATAGCAAATACGGTTCTCCTATCTTGTATAGAAGACAAGTGTACAAGACGACTGTTCACTGAAGTTTACAGATTTTAGGGCAAAACATAGAAATTTTTGTTGTATATCGAATTTTATCGATCTGAATATGTATGGACCCAGACAGATTCCAGATAAATGAAGCGTTTACACATTTACGTTAAACAAAACAGCATCATTATAATAAAACCATACATAGCTTATGCCTTCAGTACTATATAGTTTATGTGATCAATAAACATACCTTTTGTATCAAAAATAACTCCCAAGTCAAGGGCTTAATTCCTACAGGCAAGGAATTTTTGAATAGATAGAGTATGAGAACAGCAAGTTATTGAGCCGTTTGTCATATGTAACAGTGAATGATTTAGAGGGATTTAAAGAAATTCATCTTTAGTCGTATAGGGAACGAACCAAAAGAGCCAACTGGATTTCCTTTTTGCATGCTACTTATTTATCTTTAATTATTTTAAACTGGTAAGTCTATATTTAAGCGACCCAAAGCATCAGTCATTTAGCTGAAATTTTCTGCGACCTCGGACCTAAATGGCTGAATTATGGCGTTACTATTGACCTCTCGGTCTCTCTCTCAGCTTAGAAATACTTTTCGTCGATCTGAGTATTAGGCCTAGGAGTAGTTACATAATAAACCATTAGTAATCAAATAAACTAAAAATAAAACTAAAATATTGTTTATTTGCAGTCGTACGCTGCTTGAAAAATTCTCTGGAATAATTGAACAATGGACATTAACTGCCACAGAAGCATACGAAAAAATACAAAAGTCTTTGATTGAACTCTTTGACAAGTTGCAAGCTCTGTGGAAAGACTCTTTACTTAAAGCATGGGAGGAATTCTATTTAACAGCAACGAAATTAATTACTCAGTTGCGTAATGAAATAATCACAGTGTACAAAAAGGCATTTGAAATTAGTCTAGCAACCCTGGAAAAATATGGACCAGTGCTGAAAAACTATAGTAAGGCAATTGCAGAATTTGTAAAGCCATTAAATGAGGTTCTACAAGAATTAATTAAAGTTGTGTCGCATGCTGTCGAGGAGATAAATGACGAACTTAAAAAGTACGCTGCAAGTATTCCCACGTTTGAAGCAATTCAAAAAGAATTTAATGAAAAGATCACGAGTCTAAAATTAATAGAAAAAACTATCGAGTTTCTGAACAGTCTATTTGAACAATTAAGTATTTTGCCACAAACGCAAGAGACAACGGAGTTCTTGCGAAAACTACACGATTATTTGGATGCGAAGCTTAAGAAGCAAACAGTTCATGACGAAAAAATATTGGAAGAACTTAGCGAGCTTTTACTGAAAGCCATTCGCTCCATATGGTTATCAGTAAAAAGTTCAGTTCCATCATCTACGTCATCGGTACATGCTATCGATTTCCAAACATGGCTTTCGTCGCTTTCATATTCTTTCAATAACTTTGCCATCATACCAACATTACTATCATTCCGTTTAAGCCCATTGAACTATTTGTTAAATGAGAATTGGGAATCGGTATTTACCAAGGAATTGCTAAACTCATGGATATTCTTCAATGACTTTGAAATAAGAGGTCACATCGTTGATGGTTCGCATATATTCAGTTTCGATGGTCAGCATTTCGTTTATCCGGGCAACTGCCGATATATCCTGGCTCAGGACAGCGCGGATAATAACTTCACTGTTATTGCTCAGCAGTCAAATGGAAAACTTAAGGGTATGTTTCAGATCTTATAAAATGTTCCCATAGAATTATTCTAGGGGTTACACCACTTTAAACGGTAATAAGCGACAAAAAAATACACTACGTATACGTATGTACTTATATAAACTACTGGGCAAAATAATAAGTACAGACATAGTTCTGTGGGCAAAAAGTAAGGTGAATTTGTTTGTAAAGTGAAAATTCTATATTTATTCTCCTGAATCAATTTCATCCCATTCATAGTTATGCCCTCCCGATAAAATACACTTATGCCAACGTTTCTTCAAATCCTCGAAACAGGCCAAATAGTGCCTTTCCGGTATAGCCATGAGCGCCCTCGTCGATTCCGCTTTTATCTCTTCAATCGACTCGAAACGCGTTCCCCGGAGTGGTCTCTTGAGTTTTGGGAATAGCCTGAAGTCACACGGAGCCAAATCAGGAGAATATGGTAGTTACAATATGCGTCGAACTCTTGGCGAAATGGTCACGAAGAACGAGTGCAGTATGCGACGGTGCATTATCGTGAAGCAAAAACCAAGAGTTGTTGGGCCATAATTCTGGTCTTTTTCGACGAATTGCTTCATGCAAACGACGCATAACGCTCAACTAATATTCCTTATTAACAGTTTGGCCAGGTGGAAGGAATTCATAGTGCACCACACCACGAAAATCGAAAAAAAACTGTCATCATAACCTTGATTTGGTCGTCCGGAGCGCTCCAAGTCATCAACACGTTCCCGACCCTCTTTGAAGTCTTTGTACCACTTATAAACATTTTTCTGGGACATGGTAGAATCACCAAAGGCCTTCCGCAACGTCCTCAACGTTCCCGCAGCCGAAATTTCATTCCGCAAACAAAATTTGATGGCACTTCTCTGCTCAATTAAATCAGACATTGTAAAAATCGACAAATGCACTCTTGATCGTTTGGTAAACACAAGCGTAAATGTAGTACTGATACTGACATTAACATGAAATTACCGCCAGATGTCATCAACAGTCCTGCCAACTCAAAAAAAAAAAAAACTAGTTCGCCATCTTAAGCCCGCGAATTTTATATTGAAAATTCACCTTACTTTTTGCCCACAGTAGTATGTAGGTATCGTGTTAGTCATCCAAAGTACTTATTGAATATAAATAATATGTAAACAAAATTAAAAGATTGGTTCATCACCTGCAAAATTAAATATATTGGTTGGCTGTCAGCAGTGTTTTATACCCGGTACCCATAGGGTACAAGGGTATTATGTGTTAGTGCCAACCGAGAATGTATGTAACAGGCAGAAGGAGGAATCTCCGACCCCATAAAGTATATATATTCTTGATCAGCACCACCAGCCGAGTCGATTTAGCCATGTCCGTCTGTCCGTCCGTGTGAAACAACAGATCTCAGAGACTATAAGAGGTAGAGTTACCAAATTTGGTGACAACATTGGAATCTGTTGCACGCAGATCAAGTTTGTTTTAAAATTTGGCCACGCCCACTTTGGCCCTCAAAAATCATAAAAAACGTAAAATAAGCTATTCTAGTTATTTTCGGGTTAAAGTTAATTGGTAAAATAAATTAAATAAATTAAATTTAATTAAATAATTAAATATAAAATGTCAGTCTAATCGGATGATAAACATGCGAGATATTAGCAATAAGGCTAGAATTTTAACACATTCCCCTAAGGCACTGCTTTTGCTGTTGCAAGCTGTAGCCGACAGGTGGCGCAATCGAGCCTTGGCCGCGCGATATAATGGCGCCAACTGCAGAAGAAATGACAAAAGAATAGAGCAAAAAATGACAAAAAAATAAAATAATAAATAATTCATTTTTTGGCGTCCCTATAAAATGTATCATTCATATTTAAGTATCACATTAAATTGTTTAGGTCGCAAGCTAATTCGAGAGGCGATTTATTTTAAGAAGTATCGAAGTAGAGTATGATAATGTATGTACAATGTTAAATAGCCTTTTAGTGTAAAGCACAATCGTTTAGGTACCGGGTATCTCACAGTCGAGAGAGCTTTCTTACTTGTTTTTCTTGTGAAACTTTACAAAATATTTATTAAAATGTATCCATAGAAAACATTTTTAATGACAATTTCGTGATCTGGGGGTCAAAACTTCTTATCAACGTTAGAGCTGTAAAAACATCGATAGTGCCAACATCGATACTATCGACAAAATAAAATGAGTTAAGAAACGTTTACTTTGCTTAAACAAGCCAGATTAAATGGCATAATTTATATAAGATTTTATGTAAAAAAAAAAAAACAATTAAATAAATTCAATCACATTTCTGTTTATATAGAATTTTTATAAAGATAGTTTTTGATATTAATGATTAAAAATTAAATTCAAAATTTTTGTCCCCGTTCTTAAGAATATAAGAATTTATGATGATATTAAGTTTTATATTATATTTATTTAACATGAAATTACCGCCAGAGATTTTATGTAAAAAAAAAAACAATTAAGGAAATTCAATCACATTTCTGTTTATATAGAATTTTTATAAAGATAGTTTTTGATATTAATGATTAAAAATTAAATTCAAAATTTTTGTCCTCGTTCTTAAGAATATAAGAATTTATGATGATATTAAGTTTTATATTATATTTATTGGCAAAAACTTGTAAACTTATACGTATCATTGATTTCCTGCTAAAAAACAATCGATGGTGACCCGGAGTACAGTAGAGTTGGAGAAACATAGATGTTTGTGGACATCGATGTTTAGACAAAAAACATCGATGAAAAGAAATATCGAGTTATTTCGATGTTTTTATAAAAACATCGATAAAACATCAATGTTTTCAAGAAAAACAAGTAAGAAAGCTACAGTCGAGAGTGTTCGACTGTGAGATACCAGGTACCTAAACGTTTGTGCTTTACACTAAAAGGCTATTTAAAATTGTATATACATTATCATACTCTACTTCGATACTTCTTAAAATAAATCGCCTCTCGAATTAGCTTGCGACCTAAACAATTTAATGTCATACTTAAATATGAATGATACATTTGATAGGGACGCCAAAAAATGAATTATGTTATTTTTTGTAATTTTTTGCTCTATTATTTTGTCATTTCTACTGCAGTTGGCGCCACCTGTCGGCTACAGCTTGCAACAGCAAAAGCAGTGCCATAGGGGAATGTGTTAAGATTCTAACCTTATTGCTAATATCTCGCATGTTTATCATCCGATTTTACTGAAATTTTATATTTAATTATTTAATTAAATTTAATTTATTTAATTTATTTGACCAATTAACTTTAACCCGAAAATAACTTGAATAGCTTATTTTAAGTTTTTTATGATTTTTGAGGGCGAAAGTGGGCGTGGCCAAATTTTAAAACAAACTTGATCTGCGTGCAACAGATTCCAATGTTGTCACCAAATTTGGTAACTCTAGCTCTTATAGTCTCTGAGATCTGTTGTTTCACACGGACGGACAGACGGACATGGCTAAATCGACTCGGCTGGTGGTGCTGATCAAGAATATATATACTTTATGGAATATATATACTTTATATATACATTCTCGGTTGGCACTAACACATAATACCCTTGTACCCTATGGGTACCGGGTATAAAAATGTTTGCTCTAAAATAAATTAAAAATGTTTTCCCTTACTTTAGTGACGTGACTAAAACATCGATGTTCACAAACATTTTAAAAACATCGATGCTGCTCCACCTCTAGAGCACAGCCCCATTGATAATATCGATAATTTTGTCCGATCCTTCCTGATTTGGGTGAAATTTAAACTGTTTAGCTATAATTAAATTAAAAGATCAAATATTAAATTTCCAATATCTTTAAAAACAACTAAAACCGTCAAATTTGGCCCGATTGTTCCTATGACAGCTATGGAATATAATATTCGATCTGGTCCTGATCTGGTTTGTTACAACAATTTTTATACCCGGTACCCATAGAGTTCAAGGGTATTATAAGTTTGTGCCAACCGAGAATGTATGTAACAGGCAGAAGGAGGCATCTCCGACCCCATAAAGTATATATATTCTTGATCAGTATCACCAGCCGAGTTGATTTAGCCATGTCCGTCTGTCCGTCCGTGTGAAACAACAGATCTCAGAGACTATAAGAGCTAGAGTTACCAAATTTGGTGACAACATTGGAATCTGTTGCACGCAGATCAAGTTTGTTTTAAAATTTGGCCACGCCCACTTCCGCCCTCAAAAATCATTAAAAACGTTAAATAAGCTTTACTCGTTTTTTTTCGAAAAAAAGTTATTAAATACAAAAAATTAATAAAATAGAGCGGACGTTTCCTAAAAATTTCAGTAAAATCGGATGATAAACATGGGAGATATTAGCAATAAGGTTCGAATTTTAAAACCCCCCTAAGGCGCTGCTGTTGCAAGCTGAAGCCGACAGGTGGCGCATTCGAGCCTTGGCCGTGCGATATAATGGCGCCAATGTATGTATGTACAATGTATGTATGTACAATTTTAATTTGCCTTTTAGTGTGAAGCGCAAACGTTTAGGTACCGGGTATCTCACAGTCGAGCACAGTCGACTGTAGCTTTCTTACTTGTTTTATATATATTTAACAGTGGTGTAATCTTTTATCTAATCTGCATTTCCCCAAGACTTCATGTTGCATATTCTTTCAAGAGTTCAGTCGTTTGCTGGATTAATTTTGATTTGACGGCCATCAAATTGTACAAAAATATAATTTAATATAAGAAAAGAACGTGACTGATTTAAATTTTCTGTTGGTAGTGACGTAGTACTTATTAAATAACATTATTGCCCTCTGGCACTATAAATATACATAGCTACCAACTCATGATTTTGCGTGATCCTTAGTGTTACTTCACTGTATATAGTAAAACCTGTAGCTTCGTTAAAAAAAAAATATATATATATAATTTTGAGATTTTAAATGCTCTAAAAAGAATGCTCACAAAAAGATAATGCAATATGCAGTTTTGCCTTAATGTACACTTCTATGCTGCATTTTTCCATTTTCAAGCTTTAAGCTAGATACGCAGCAGCTCTGGGAGCTTAGCAACCCCATGAGTGCGAGAGGGATGCAAATACATTTTTTGCGGCCTTATGCAGCAGAGATAAGAAAAATACGCCTGCTCAACCCAGGCCAGTGTTAGCCTACTGGGATTCTCTTCACAGTCCGCTGACACCCCAACTATTGTTGGACTCTGCCTTAGTGCTGCTGCGTACTGAGCGTACATATATTAAACGAAAGAAATTAAATAATAACATTTAACACGATTAAATACAATTATAGGTATTACACTTATCGATCGAGATGGTAACTATGCCGAAGTGTCGGATACTCTGGCCTTGAAGCTAAATGGAAATGCTGTAGAATATCCACAACACCTATCAGGTTTACATGCTTGGCGTCGCTTCTACACAGTACACTTACACTCAGAGTATGGTGTTAGTGTTGTTTGCACTACAGACTTGAAGGTATGCCACATCAATGTAAACGGCTTTTATACAAGCAAAACGCGTGGCCTCCTAGGCAATGGAAATGCTGAGCCATACGATGATTTTTTGCTGATTGACGGTACCATCACTGCAGACTCAACTGCTCTGGGTAACGATTATGGTGTTGGAAAATGTCCAATTGCTTCGTTTTCAGTTGATCCCACAATTCCAAGATCGGAAATCTGTAACGAAATCTTTGGCATTGAATCGTCATTAGCATTGCATTTTCTTACCGTGGATTCGCGACCCTATCGCCAGGCTTGCGATATTTCTGTGTCAAAACTTGCCGAAAAGGATAAGGAAGCCAATGCCTGTGTATTTGCATTGGCTTATGGTTCTGCCGTAAAGCAAATTAATAAATTTGTGTTATTACCTGCACGTTGCATCAAGTGTGCGGGTCCCGTTGGCCAACGCGAACTAAACGATGAGTTTACCGTTAAATTGCCCAACAACAAAGCAGATATTGTGTTTGTCGTTGACATAAATGTAACTCCGCCAGTGTTAAACAACTTGATATCACCTGCCATCACTGATCTGCGTGAATCCCTCAAAAGTCGCGGCTTTAGCGATGTACAAATTGGTGTTATTGTTTTTGATGAAACAAAACGTTATCCCGCCTTGCTGACAAGTGATAATGGAAAAATTAATTACAAGGGCAACGTGGCCAACATTAAGTTGAATGGGATTAAGAATTTCTGTGAAAATTGCGTTGAGCAAATAATTACAGAGAAGCGAATTTTAGATATATACAATTTGTTGAAACAGTTCGTAAATAGTGTTGTCCCCCAAGCCGACGAAAAAGCATTCCAATTGGCTTTGGATTATCCATTCCGTGCCGGCGCAGCTAAGAGCATAATTGGTGTGCGTCACGATTCGTTGGAATATAAAAATTGGGTGAATAATTTTTTAACGGCTTACATTGCCGCTGAATGCTAAAACATCACAGAGTTAATGTTAAAACTTGTTTTTCTAGTGGAAATATGTGCGGGCTCAACTAACTGGCAGCCTTACTAAATTCGACGGTGCGCTTCTACATCTGATTGCACCTGTTAAGGGACTAACATTAGAGGGCGTAACAGCCGAAAAATTAATTGGTACGTATTCGACTTTTTTGTTACGTTCTTTCACTAAAAGACTTGGCTTACTTATGGATATACCATATCCTCTTAACACAATAAATCTTAATTATTTATTAAACATAATTGTTATTTTTTTTTTTATCTCTTAGGCTTTAACTCCCGTTTGGTTGCCACTGTGGATGGCAAGGACAACAAAAAGAGAGGGAAGCTACAGTTTGATAATGACATGGGAATTGATTTTGTTCTGAATAATGGAGGTTGGGTATTTGCCACGCAAAACTTTGACAAATTAAAGCAGCCTGATCAAAAAAAAATGTTAAGCCAGATAATAACGTCGATCGCCGATACTCTATATAAAACTGAAATCGTAAGTGATTGCCGCTGCCTGCCGATTCATGGATTGCACGGCCAACATAAGTGTTCTATTAAATCTTCTTCATTTCTTCCAAATAAGAAAGCCAAAGCTCAATAAAAACAAATGTTAAAAAAATCATATAAAGGAATTAATGGAATAAGTCGAGGTAATAAATGAATTAACAAAATGTACATCAATAAATGTTTTTATTTGAGGGATAAATCGGTTTTTTTTTTATAATTCTATAAACTAATATATTTTATATACTAATTTAAAAACTCTTACGCTTCTCATTAGACTTTTCCCATCCAACACATAAGCAATAAGTATATAAAATATAAAATATATAAGTATTATTTGTTTTATTACCTTAAAAGTATTATACCAAAAGATGGAATCCGGCAAAGGATTCTAAGGCCTAGTTTCCACTACAGTTGCTTTTTCCAATTCCGCCTATTGCCCGAAAAGCTACTTTTTTCCATTGTACAAGGTACATGAATCTAGTGGTGACAAAAGTGATAAGTGATTTCGTGGTTTAGTTCGATTGTATAGATTATTTTAGTATTTTTCTGTCTATCGTTGTGTGATTTTGCCCTACTAAAACCGCTGGGCAGCTGTTTCTTGACCAAATGAAATTGGTCTCCCGCTGGAGGAACAAATACTGAACAAATTCACGATTTTCTCATTGTTGTTATACTAATAAGCATTTAATACATATTTCGCTTAGCGGTGGATTGAACTGGATATTGCAAATCTGGACGATACTAGCTGGCGTACATGCTGCACTGGCGGCCACCGCCTCCTCCTTCTTTAAGAGCGTCTTAAGGCGCTCGTCTGTCTCTTCCTAGACGACTCCTCTCTTCAGCTTTTCGCGTTTGTAAAACTCTACTAGGGCTTGGCAATTGCCTTCTTCAGCTTGAAAGCGGACAGCTTTAGATAGCCGAGCCCTGTGGACAGAAAGGCGTTGGTGGCATCGGCGGAGATGCGCAGGGATTTTCTCACCGGAGGCGGAGCCTGCACAGGAGTCGGGTCGGTGGCAGGGGCGGATACTCGAAGTTTCCCTTCTCCGCCGGGGGTAGGACCTCCGAAACCCTTAAACCTAATACTCACCAGCGCTAAACCTTAGCTAGCTAAAACTGATTAATAATTCTAGTGTGACCGGTTTTATGGTGTTCACCGAAAATCCATACGAAACGGCCAAACGGCCATACTGTCAGCTGTGTTCGTTTTCAATTCAAATTAAACGCGGTCAAACGAACAAATTACTAAAATTGCTTAAATTATGATTTCCAAAGCCGCGAGGCCAGCTTCTGATGCCGCCGACGAGGACGAGCTGCTCTTGGCCCTGCACTGCTGGAGCGCTGCTTCAGATCCAGCTGCGGAGTGTTGACCCGAGGCATCTTTGTGTGTCTGGTCTCTTCCGTCTGCTGCTCCACCTCCTTGTCCAGGTGGCCGCTAGTGGGTCTCTCCGCATTGTAGTCGTAGAA
>VNJZ01002545.1:0-13356 GCA_008042795.1 Drosophila asahinai | reverse complement strand
AAGGACATGGAAGGTCCTTTATAATTTTATATATAATATAATCTTAATATTGAAATACAAAAAAAAAAAAAAAAATGGAATTAAAAAGTTAATTACTACGAATTTTACGTTGTCAAATTGTTGTTTTATTTATATTTCACGCATAAATGTATTCAAAGTGTGCAAAGTGTCGACATATATAGTATTTACGCTAAGCACAATTTGACAAACATTTTAAGCTTCACAGCCCACTGTATTTTGTATGGGAATTAGGCAAAACTTTAAAGATTTATTGTGATTAAACTAAGATCGTCCCCAACATAATTTTTATACCCAAATGTAAGTTGAAACACCCCCTATCTATGGTTTTTTTTTTTAAATTTTTTGGAAGGGGCCCGTATAATAGAAAATTACCACTGATCTTATCAATTGGGGTATATACGGTCGTTGTTTTCTGGAGTAGAACGCTTCAGGGTCTTCCGCCAGCGGAATTTCGCTGCCATCGCATACCCAATGCAAAATGGTAATTCATTCCATGGTTTTGACACTAATAAAGATCGCTCGTCCAAGTTTGGCCATCATATACATATATGTTTTGACCAATTTTAAGAAGGCCTTGAAGACTCTATAGGTGCTCTTCATTATAGTGCCTCCATCTCCGACTCAAAAAATGCCGCAGTTTTTACAATCGAACTGCCGTCGCCATAGGATCCAAGTCGATAAAAGACAATCCTTAATTGACTAAATAACTTCCTAACTTACCATTTTATTCGTCCATTGAGCTCCGTACTCAGACACACGAAAAGTGTTTCTAAGCAGTACGATAGAGCGAGAGGGAACACTTAGGTACACTTTTCGCGAGTCTGAGTACGGAGCTTAATATGCAAATAAAGCAGCTCAGACATATGTATATTTAGCTGTTATCAGCTTGAACAACTTAGCTTTCTTTGTTTTAAAAGAAATCCTTTGAAATAGTCAGCAGCCGAATTTTTTTGGTCGTTCCCTATACGTCTAAATATATCGGCGATAGTTTCAGTCGTTTTGCGATAGTTAGTCAATAAAGCCCCGTTTCCACTACAGTTGCTTTTTCCAATTCCGCTTTTTGGCCAAAAAGTTACTTTTTCTCTGTGTATAAGGTATAGGAATCTATTGGTGACAAAAATTAGAAAAAAATCGATTTTATCGTTGTTTTGTTCGATAGTACAGATTATTTCAGCCTTTTTTTGCCTATCCATGTGTGATTTTGCCCAACTACCATCACTAGCCAGGTTTTTCTTGAACAAATGGAATTGATTGCCCGCTAGCAGAAAAAATATGGAAAAAATGAATGACTTTCTTTATGTTGTTAAACTAATTAGCATTTAATATGTACACATTCTGATTAGCGATCTGTTGAATGAACTGGCTATTACACTTCAGAACGACCATAGCTGGCATTTACTCTGTATATGCTGCCCGGCGGCTACCGCCTCCTCCTACGTTACGAGCGTCATTGCGTTGGCGCTCCTCCTCGTCTCTTCTAGACGCCCCCTTTCTGTCCAGCTTCTCTACTTGGGCTTGGCAATAGCCTTCTTCAGCTTGAAAGCGGACAGCTTCAGATAGCCTGCACAGGAGCCGGGTCGGTGGCGGATACTCGAAGTTTCCCTTTTCCGCCGGGGGCAGCACCTCCTCCAGTTACTCCTTGTTGGGCAAAGCAAGGTGATGTGAGTTCGTGATCATAAGAGACTTGCATAAGAAGAGTCAACCCTTCTCGTCTGCCTCCGAGTTGCAGTGGTCCCTGCAAGTCTTAGGGCTCCTGTCAAGCGGCTGGCTGGCGGAACCACGTGAAATCTTTATTGTTACTTAGCCGCAATTAAAAAATAAAGTCTAGCTCTATCATTTTTAATCTTAGTTAACATTGTTTTGAATTTTAAATTAAAGAAAACCCATTTTACAATTATTATTATAAAGGGAATAACATTTATATTTTAAGTTCTACAAGTTTAAATCTAGCTTAGTAGCTATATTCCTCTGAGCCACTGTTACAAAAAGCAAAAAAAAAAAAAGGTAAATCTATGTAGGCTGTGGTTTCTGAGATGCAGATAATGCAACAGAGCCGTTTAAATATTGAGAAGGAAAAGGTTGAATGGAAAAAAGAACAATTTGCTGAAGTGCAGGAAAGTTAAGATCGCATGGAGAAGGAGAAGCTGGATTGGGTAACGACTAAATATAAAATGGAAATTAAGATTAAACAAACGGAAATAGAGTTGAAACAAACGGAAATGGGAAAAACCGAGCGCATTGCCTTGCTGAATATTGAAAAGGAAAACATTTTTTGGAAACTGTGGGACAAAGAGGAACGTCTGGAGGTCATGAAAATAAGACTTCAATATGGAGTTAATAATTCAGAAAAATAATAGTACATTAGATTCCAATAATTTTCATTGTAAAGAATTAAATAATATTGTATAAATAAAGCGGCGCTTTGTTCCGTTTTGGATAAATTTTAAATTTTCTTTTGGGATTTTATCAAATTCTTCATCATATGTATTCAAGGAGGGTTATTCGTAGTCGTTTGGTGTGTCTTGGCCACTCAAGACTTTTATGTTATGAAGAACAAAATTAAATACTTGCTCAATTTAAAAGATATCAACATAAAATTTTACCAATCGTAATTTTGTAATCATAGGAAGATACTGACTGAACATCAGACAACTATGTATATCCACAGCTGCCATAGGAAATATGAACAAAAATGTGCGTACAAACGTAACGTTACCGACTTTTATTTTGACCATAAGCGTTTTTAAAATATTTAAAGTTTTAGGAATAATAGACTTGTTTTTAGGAAAAAATTTCATAAAAAATCAAGTTTACACAGTCCTTTAAAATAGGCAAAAAGTCTATTATTTTTGTTTTTTAACATAGGTAACCTTTTACTTAAAAATTAAATTTTGCGATTTTAAGTAATGCATGGAGTGGCATGGAGTGGATGATGCCGCCCAATTTTCGGCAATGTTGTGCTAGCGAAGCTCTACTGCAACAGTACTAAAAAAATACTATAAGCATTTGCCATACAGTTTTATTATTTTAAGTGGTTTTATAGGAATGACGACGAAATACACACCTGATCATATTAATAGGTACACATAGAAATTATTTAATTAAAGACGGTTTTTCCATACTTAAAGTGTTGACAGCTTTTTAATTTTTGATTTATTGTTGTTGTCAATTTCTGGCTACACTGTGACAAAGAGTTGAAAGAGTCGATGCCCCGTATATTGGAGCTTTTCTATAAATTGTGAGTCAACCACACATTTCGCCTGATCATAATAATAGGTACAGTCTCCGTTTCTCATAAATATAGGGTGAATAATTTTGTAATTAGAGATTTTTTGGCAACTAAAGGTACATTTCGTGCAAATACTGTCAATAAAAAGAGTTCAATAAATATTTTTTTTATAAAAAATTGATCGAAATTGTCATTGTACCAAAGAAGAAGCTCGATTGGTTCTTAGTCTTAGTAATGTTGAAAAAATCTCGAAATTTTGTAAATTTTACATTTTACATGTAGCATTTTACATTTTCATATAAATCGACCGATCGCTTCTATGGCAGCTATATGATATAGTTGTCCGATCCTATAAAAAAATGAAAACCGTAATTATAGAACCATAAAAAACTGCTATATCTCAAAATTTATAGAAATACGTTTAAAAACAGAGAATTTCACTTTTTTTATACCCTTGCAGAGGGTATTTTAATTTTGACCAGATGTTTGCAACGCAGTGAAGGAGGCATCTCCGACCCCATAAAGTATATATATTCTTGATCAGCATCACCAGCCGAGTCGATATATCCATGTCTGTCTGTCTGTCTGTCCGTCTGTCGGTTTCTACGCAAACTAGTCTCTCAGTTTTTGAGCTATTGATCTAAAATTTTCAGCATAGTCTTATTTCTTTAGCACGCAGTATATATGTCGGAACGGCCGAAATCGGACTACTATATCCTATAGCTGCCATAGGACTGATGGCGAAATTAATGTAAAACGAGAAAGAATGCAAACTTCGGTAAACCGAAGTTGGTATACTCTTGCAGTCTGCAATTGGATCATTGAAAATCGAACCATTTAAGTAATGTCGAAAAAACATCGTATTTTGTACATTTTACATTTTACATGTAGAATTTTACATTTTCATATAAATCGACCGATCGCTTCTATGGCAGCTATATGATATAGTGGTCCGATTTTAATGAAATGAAAACCGTAATTCTAGAACCATAAAAAACTGCTATATCTCAAAATTCATTGAAATACGTTGAAAAACAGAGAAGTTAAAATTTTTTTTACATTAATTTCACCATTATTCCTATGGCAGCTATAGGATATAGTAATCCGATTTCGGTCGTTCCGACATATATACTGCATGCTAAAAAAATAAGACTATGCTGAAAATTTCAGCCCGATAGCTCAAAAACTGAGAGACAAGTTCGCGTAGAAACCGACAGACGGACAGACGGACATGGCTAGATCGACTCGGCTGGTGATGCTGATCAAGAATATATATACTTTATGGGGTCTGAGATGCCACCTTCACTGCGTTGCAACAATCATGGCAAAATTATAATACCCTCTGCAAGGGTATAAAAATTTTGGACAAAGTTTGGGATAAGTAAGTCAATTTTTAGAGTTTATGCCAAACAAAAATCTTCTTTTGACCATAGTGCAAAGTATCAAAAAACGCTAAAGTTGGATCAAAAAAAAAAAAAAAATTACAACGTTTTTTCAAATTTAAAATATGTATTTTAAGTTTCCTTTGAGGGTTTTAAAATTTATTGTGCATGTAAAAGGTTAGGTATATGGGATATTTGCTACTAATTTTAATGAGTAATATCTCGAGAAAGCGAGTAACTATCAAAATCGTTAGAGCCATTTTTAAAAAAACTTCAAAAACGTAAACAAAATAATTTTAATTATAAATTCTTAAATATTATATTTAGATAAATTATGTCAAGGCAAAGCTATTATCATTTCAAAATACCTTTCAAACGACATATAGCACTGTAGCTTTAGTCGTTTAGAAGTTATGGGCGCGGGAAATCTGGCTATTTTAGCTGTTTTCCCGCCAAACTAGCGGGAAACCCAAAAAGTCGTAGAACAAAAAATGTTCAGTTCGAGCTGTTTAATAAAATTAAAGTAGTTCCAGGACTCTAAAACAAACAGACAGACAAACAACAGGACAAACGTTTTCATTTCAGAAAGGCCGGTAAAATCTTGTTTATTGAATATCTTTTAAACGGAGTATCGGATCAGGATGATCGAAGTGTCATTCGACGCGTATTTAAAGCTTGATCACAACCCAATAGCTCCAATTTTCAAAATTTTTAATTTTGCACTTTCACTCTCATTTCTCCTAAACTAATCCGTTTTTAGTATGCAGTTTCAAAGATGTTTACAATACCTTTCGATCAAGATATAAATGGTTCTGATCGGACTATCGTAGCAGATTTTCAATTCTACGGCTGTATATAGTAGTCTACTTGTGCACCACAGTCTCAGTGCTCATCGTCACTACGTGGACTGCCGTCCACAGTGATAATATAATATATAAGCTGATGACAGCTTGCAACTTATACGCTGAACTGATGCTCTCTGGAAAGGATCACTCTATTTGACGATTTGGATGTCCACCTAGATCCTACACTAGAGTTTATTAATCACATTTCGTGCAGGGGCGTGGTGCATCATGAGTTCTTGCCACAGGGTAGAACGGTCAATAAGGAATATAACCTGAAAGTTATGCGCAATTTGCGCAAAGCAATCCGACAGAAACGACCGGATTTGTGGAAGAACAAAAATTGGCTTTTGCACAACGATAACGCCCCTGGTAACACATCGTTGCTTGTGCGCGACTTTTTGGCCAAAAACAACACACTAATGATGCCGCAGCCACCGTATTCCCCAGATCTGGCCCCCTGTGACTTTTTCTTGTTTCCTAAACTGAAGAGGCCCATGAAAGAACGACGTTACTCTACGCTTGACCTGATAAAGACGGCATAGAAGGAGGAGCTGAACAAGATAAAAAAAAATGATTTTTTGAAGTGCTTCGAAGATTGGAAAAACCGTTGGTACAAGTGTATAATGTCTCATGGGGATTACTTTGAAGGGGACAAAATAGATGTTCATAAATAAATAAATACTTAAAAAAAAAACACAAAATTCGTGATACTTTTTGTACACACCTCGTATATGTCGAAACTGCCGGAATCGGACCACTTGTAGCTACCATAGGAAGGATCTGGCAAAAAAGGCGCATTTTCGCTGTTTTTGAAGATGTTGGGCACAAACTAAATATATGACCCTTTAAATATATTATATCTATATATTAACTTTCATGCAAGTCGGATCGCTATATCGCTGCCATAGGAAGGATCGGAAAATTAATGGAATCAAATTATAAGTTCTCTGTTTTTCAATGTATTTTTATATCCAATGGCAGACTGCAGGGTATACAAACTTCGGCTTACTCAAGTTAGCTTCTTTTTTTGTTTATTGTTTATACTGTAGCTTAACTACTATAACTCTATAATAACACTTTCGATTTAGTATGAACAAAAATAAAAAATATTAAAGAAAATCATAGTGTCTTATTATTTTGAAATGCACCTTAGTTGTCATAGCCGTATCACTGTGGACGGCAGTCAACTTAGTGACGATGAGCACCGAGACTGAGGTGCGCAAGGAGACTACTACATACAGCCGTAGATTTGAAAATCTGCTACGATAGTCCGATCAGAACCATTTATATCTTGATCGAAAGGTATTGTTAACCTCTTTGAAACTGCATACTAAGATTTTCCGAACACGGATTTGTTTAGGAGAAATGGGAGTGAAAGTGCGAAATTGAAAATTTTGAATATTGGAGCTATTGGGGCCGGTGGAGCAAAACTCAACAAGCTGTTAATGTTGTAGTGATCTAGCTTCAAATACGCGTCAAATGACACTTCATCCTGATGCGATACTCCGTTCAAAAGATATTCAATAAACGGCCTTTCGGAAATGAGAACGTTTGTTGTTTGTCCTGTTGTTTGTCTTTCTGTCGATTTTTTTGTTTTAGAGTCCTGGAACCACTTTAATTTTATAAAACAGCTCAATCTAAAAAACTTTTGTTCTACCACTTTTTGGTTTTTCCACTAGTTTGGCGGGAAAACAGCTAAAAAAGCCAGATTTCCCGCGCCCATAACTTCTAAACGACTAAAGCTACAGAAACGTGCTATATGTAGTTTGAAAGGTATTTTGAAATGATAATAGCTTTGCCTGGACATAATTGATCTAAATATAATATTAAATAAAAACACCTCTTAATGAGGTGAGATTAAGGTGACGATGGCACATTCAACTTAAAAAATTTCTTATCGAAATTTTGTGACGATTAATAGTTATTTAAGCAAAAATATATATATAAGTTTTTAATTAGTTTCATAATTGGCACGCTGTCAGTTTTGCCTGTTTAAATTTTTCAGCTAAGTGCCGATTTTGAAACTAATTAAAAACTTTTTAAATATTTTTGTTTAAATAACTATTAATCGTCACAAAATTTGGTATCAGAAATTTGTTGAGTTGAATGTGCCATAGTCACTTTAATCTCACCTTCTTAAGAGGTGTTTTTATTTGATAATGAGACACCAAAAAGCTTCGTAGAAACAATTAGATGCATTAGAGACGGTATTTGTTTTTGAACTCATTATTTTTTCTGGTGATTTTCCTTTTAGACCTATCGATTCAGTCATTGCTGTCACTTGCTGTCCAGTTTGTAATGAAAGCTCTAATTAAGAATTTTGTAATACTCTAAAGTATATAATTTTTTTTTTATTAAATCCAAACCTTACGTAGACAAGAGCTGTAATTAAGTTTGGACTTTGGACTTTGGACTTTCTAATTCAATATTGAACAAGAGGACCTCTAGTTTATTTATTGAACTTAAATGTTTAATAACTACCATGTTTATCATCTGATTTTCAATTTTAAGAGCATGTCCCCACAAGTGTATTTCTTTCATATCAATTTACTTTTCATGATTTTCAAGGGCAGTTGTGGGCATGGTCAAATTTTAAAGTAAACTTGATCTTATAGTCTCTAAAATCTGTTGTTTTGTACGAGCGGACATACAGACTGACAGAGCGCCATGGCTATATCTATTCGGTTATAGCGTCGTATATGTCTTCTGCAATGAGTTGCAAACTTCTGACTGAAATCATTGTACCCTCTGCAAGGGTATAGAAATGAAAATAAAATAACCAACAATATGCAAAACAATTTTAAGAAATCAAATTTCTATACAATTCCAAATGTTTGAATCAAATTGCTAGCCAATTTAAGATGTTGAGATGCTTAGAACACATCAGCAGTTGCTTCCAACAAACATATGTCGCCAGCAGCTTGGAACTCAGTGTCCCATCAACTTCAGTTTGAAGGTAGCCAGCAACATGTTCGATATTTCAGCAACATTGCTTACTTCAGTGTTGCCGGGGAAACCCCTACCGGCTTATACTTACCATACCCTCTCCCTGCAACGAGTTGATGCAACATGTTCGGTATAAAATTTCACTCAAACCTTAAGGGAAAAATAGCGGCAAGCCATCTAACAGCATGTTGCTGTGTTGCGGAATTTGAGTTTATCCGGCATTGTATATTTAACCGGTAGACCCTCACTTTCGGAATCTGTCAATTTTATATAATTGAAAAATGTATGTAACTAAAAGTAACTAAACAAAATTAAATTAGAACTAGAATTGACAATTAAATCTTTTATAGTTTGCCAAATTACCTAAGTAAATTTTATAATTTTATTTAATTTTTAAATTAATTATTTCTATGTTGTGATAAAAATAATATATTTCAAAAGCAATCGTTTGGGCTATAATATTTGTAAAAATACTTCAAAAACTTTTCTTTAATTTTTTATTTTAAATAATTATTTTGTGGCATTGAAAGTAACACCTCCATTATATTATGGGAGTTGTATTTAGAAAGGGTTAGAAAAAGGCCGCGACTTTGGCTGAATGATGACTCGTCAAAAAGAGGCAAAAATGTTAATTAGCCATTTGTTTGCTTTGAGTATCCATCCTTCGCAGCCTTTAATTAGTTATTCATATTGTTCATCGCTGCAGAGCAAATTTACTGTCCAGCAATATTATAAGTTGTCTAAAATGCGATTTCGGTAGAACAAATATTTTAACGTGACTTTAAAATAAAATTTATTAAATTAAACTAAGTAATACAACTAATTAATTAATTATTGTGGTGTTTTTTTTTGTCTGTCTAATCGAGCGTTTAATTTGATAAAACCACATATTCAATATATATTACATACATTGTATTCGTGAATATCACTGTTTTAAGCAGAAGCTTTAAATATGCGTCAAACGGAATCTCAATCATCTCAGCTCCTGGGTTATCTGTCTCCGTGTGAGCTGTTATCTTTTTGCATCTGGGGTGTAATATCTTTGCAACGCGTTGTGGCCGTTGTGGCGTTGTGGTCATGTTGCTGCCAAATTAGCCGATTTCATTGTTTTTATTATATTTTATATTATATTTATTATATTCCTTTATTGTAGTTATAGCAATACATTACAATTTTCATCTGCAAGGGTATATAAACTTAGGCTTTCCGAAGTTAGCTTCCTTTCTTATTGTACCCTTTCAGAGGGTATTGCTATTCGCAAGGCAGTAAATTATACCTGTTCTTGATCAGTATACAGCCGAGTCGATCTAGCCATGTCTGGCTGCCTGTATGTTCATCTGTCTGTCTGCCGGTTTATAAGGTAAACTAGTCTTTTGAAACTATGTATAAGGTTGAAATTTTCGGCATAGTCTTATTTCTTTTGCAAGCACTATATGTGTCGAAACTTACCGAAGTTAGCTTCCTGTCTTGTTTTTATTCTTTTCTTTGATTGTTTAAACTTTCAACAATATCCTGTAACAGCGGAAATGTCATATCTTGAACAGTTTTTGAATGGCAGCGACTGCTCGCAGGAGGGATACGGCATGAGGAAACTTAGAACGTGTTTTTCTCGAAACGACATTTTTCCAAAATTTTACCCCAAAAAACGAACTGTTTTTTCAAAACTCCGTTAATTTTCGATATTTTTCAAATATCGTAGGTCATTGTATAGGAAATTTTATCTACTTTAATAATCTTTTTGAATTTCTTCGATTCCTCTTCGATTCCGCTAGTTATTCGGCCGGAATCGTGGCAGCAGTTGGCGTACTTTTTTTGTTTGAACCTCCGGAAACTGCGTATAATTCCGTTATTTCTCTATATTTTTATGAAAAAAAATCTTTAAATCGAGCTGAAGGTTTACCTTACTATGTAAAAAAAAGTTAAAAAAAAATGTTGCCAAAAAATTTCAAATTTTTTCATTTGCTACACCGGTATAGCCCCTTGTGTTGTTGTTTTTGTGTTTGATTGGAAAAGGGTGAAGATAGCGTCTTAAGGTGTATGAATATTAAACTCTGTTTTCTGCAAATTTTTAATTTATATATTATTTCGATTCGTCATTAACCTTATTATTAAATTTTGCTACGCCACCGAAGTTAAGAACATTTAAATTTTATTAGTTTTAAAAGCTAAAAACGACACAAAATTTCAAACTGATATGAGTTTTTGTGTTCCGCTGTTGCCTTTGGACCTGAATGCCTCCAATGTTAGAAATTATCATTTCAGCCTCCACTTTCATATCAAGGCAGTTTTCATCTTTTCTTCAGCTTGGTTGGCGCCATTTATCTGGCGGGTCTGGCTGGAAATAAAGAAATTGAGAAAAATTTGGTTATGCTGTGTTCAAGAGAGTGAAATTAGCATAAAGTTTTTTCTTGCTCGTTCTTGCTTCTTCTGAGTCTGCTGGGTTAACTATCTTCAGTGCTGAACTTAAGTGTTGGCACAGTTGCAAATGTCAACTTTAAACGTTATTCCCAGGCGTATGCAGCCTTTAAATGATTCATTTTTTTTTGTATATAGTAGAATTAAACATTTGTGTATTCATTGGCAATATTTTTTAATAATTTTTTTTAAAACTATTTAAACTTTAACCAAAAAATGAACGTATTTCGTGAAACCAGTCTTGGCAGTCCCTTACTTATTTAAATTTTTCTTATTTTAAGCCTAATCTGGTCATTTTTTTTTGGAAATTGATAACGAAACGCCCCCTTATCCATATAGCGTCCAAAAGTTTATGAAAAATAAACATTTTTTAAGGTTATTTTTACTTTTGTCTGAATTTAGGCATAAGCACACAAAAATCAACGTATTTCAGCGAAAAAAAAGTTTTAAATCTGTGTGCCCCTGCTGCAGTGCAATTAATTAAGATTGGGGAAGTTCAATTTGTTCATGAAAATAAGCTGATAAATCGTATTTTTGGAATTTTTGGTCTTATATTAAGATTTAATTTAAGAATGCATAAAATCTTAAAAGGAGATTTTATTTTTTCTATTATTTCCGTTATGTATTAATAATTAGAAAATACTTAATATGAATATATTATTCTGTTAAACTATAATATTCTTTTTGTAGTAATAAATTTGTAGGTAACCCATCACCGCAAAATTAAGGTAACCCATTGCCTAAAAATGGAATTGTTTGTTTGGACAATGCCAAAATTTTAAGCCCGCGATCTAAACATTTTGATTTTTAAACCAACTGGTTAATTTTGTAGGAAATTATTGTCTGAAACGCCATTTTTAGGCAATAAATCGCCCATTCCTAGAATTTTACGAATTTCTTTTTATTGGGCGTACTACTATAAGAAACTTACAAATAAATTTCATAGATTTTTCCGATCAAGAAAAAAACAAATTAAAAATAACTATGGCTCGAGAAACTAGAGCAAAAACGCTTATAAACGCAAACACTTAGAGGTTACCCCCACCGGTCGGTTTGGCCCCACCTTGTATAAGTTTAAATAAAGAAGTTGTATTAATACGTAACATGGGTTAAATGTCGAAATTGAAGCGGAAAACTTAATTATTAATGTTAATTTGTGAAGCTTGTTGGAAAATGTGTGAGCTTTGTTACCTTTTTCTAATAAATTTAAACTAATTCAGATCAAATTTATAGCGAAATCATCACTGGGACGGCAGTCCACGTAGTGACGATGAGCACCGAGACTGTGGTGCACAAGGAGACTACTATATACAGCCGTAGAATTGAAAATCTGCTACGATAGTCCGATCAGAACCATTTATATGATCGAAAGCTATTGTAAACCTCCTTGAAACAGCATACTAAGATTTTTCAAAAACGGATTAGTTTAAGAGAAATGGGAGTGAAAGTGCGAAATTGAAAATTTTGAAAATTGGAGCTATTGGGGCCGGTGGAGCAAAAATCCCAAATTGTTTAATGTTGTTGTAATCTAGCTTTAAATACGCGTCGAATGACACCTCGATCATCCTGATCCGATACTCCGTTCAAAAGATATTCAATAAACAAGATTTTAACGGCCTTTCCGAAATGAAAACGTTTGTCCTGTTGTTTGCCTGTGTGTCTGTCTGTCTGTCTGTCTATCTGTCGATTTTTTTGTTTTAGAGTCCTGGAACTACTTTTATTTTAATTAACTGCTCGAGCAGAACATTTTTTGTTTTACGACATTTTGTGTTTCCCGCTAGTTTGGCGGGAAAACAGCTAAAAAAGCCAGATTTCCCGCGACCATAACTTCTGAACGACTACAGCTACAGAAACGTGCTATATGTCGTTTGAAAGGTTTTTTGAAATGATAAAAGCTTGCCTTGACATAATTTATCTAAATATAATATTTAAGAATTTATAATTCAAATTAATTTTTTTTAAGTTTTACATTTTTTTTTTTTAAATGGCTCTAACGATTTTGATAGTCACTCAAGGCCATATAGCCCTTGAGATTGCCCAACTTTTGGTATACGTGGGCTGCTATATATATTTCTGGCCTAGGCAACACTAAGTGTTGTTAGGTGGAATCTGACATTTCCATTGAAAAGTTCGACATTTTTAAGCATAAACGTACTCAGAACGGTTTGACGTACGACTATCATTTGTGTTGTTTACAGTTACTTAAAAAAATCAATTTCGCAAAAAAATGGAATTAACTCGTGAACATTTTCGTGCGATCATTTTTCACAACTTTCGGCGTGGATTATCACGACAAGAGTGCAGCGATGAACTTAAATCTTTGTATGACTATGAAGCACCATCCTATAGCACTGTGAAAAACTGGTACAACGAATTCAATCGTGGCCGACGCTCCCTCAAAGACGAATTCCGCGAAGGTCCTCCAAAAACAGCCGTTGTGCCAGAAAACATCGATGGCGTACGTGAACTAATAATGCAAGACCGTCATGTGACATACCGTGAGATAGAGGCATCCCTA
>VNJZ01002529.1:0-18695 GCA_008042795.1 Drosophila asahinai | reverse complement strand
AGGGAATCCTCCCAAAGACTTACTGCGTTACTGCTGCTGGTAAAACTGCTCTGCTCTGCTGTCCCCTGAACTGATCCTTGGCTCGTTTCCCAAGGAGTCGCTTTCACTAGCACTAGCACTGGTCACTGTTCACCGACGACTTAACTCCACACTTAACTGTCCGACTGACTCTCCAACTGATTCCCCAACTGACTCCTGCCTCGCTCTTTTATACCCCCCTGCAGCGCTGCTATTCAGCAGCCCGCTCTCCCGCCAAAACTCCTTGCTCAGCCGATCCTCTGCAGCGCTGCTGCTGCCAATTCAGCGGCCCGCTCTCCCGCCAAAACTCCTTGCTCAGCGCATCCGTGTCCCGCTATGCGCTGACTATCCGCTCTGCTGAAAGCTTTCTCTCCCTTTCTCCGCTCTCACTCCATCTCTTCTACTGCTTTCTCTATACTGTTCTCTCTTCTGTCTATCCTACGTTCCCTTTGGCTTATTGTAAGGGATCCTAACGATTCCTTACAAAATCTACATATTCAATAACGCCATTATGATCTTCATAGGTCACTGTCATATTTCCCCTGATAGACAGCAAAAGGACAGAAAGCGGCACCGTTATATGTGCGATGACGAGTCATTGGCTTGTAAGCTAGCAAGCTATTAACCCCACACAATGACTTTTGCAGAAGCTATAGGGATGATGAAGAAATGGAAACAATGGAACACATATTATGCTCCTGCCCAGCCCTCTTCAGACTCAGACTGAAATATTTAGGCAGTCCAACCCTCACCAACCTTTCTTAACTAGCTTAAATAAGACCAGGGTATAAAAGTTTGTCACGGTTTTGACACGATTTTGCCACTGGTCAAATGGTACCACAAGTGACCAATCCAGGTTTATGTGTCCAGGGCCTCGCCTGACAGCCGTCTCAACCTAAGCCTAAGCCATATTAAAGTGGTTTAGGACCACAGGATATAAAGAAATTATAGTACATGGTTGCGGCGAGATATCACTGGACATGCATATATCGAGACGCGATACAATACGTGTTAAAGTGTTAAAGCTGGATGCAGTAAAAGCCAAGTCAGCTGCAAGCAATTCTTCACGAAGATTCCGGAAGAGCCGTGAGTGACGGTAGGAGTGGGTGTGGAAATATTAGGATAGGCGATTTGATAGTGCATTAAATGCAGATATGAGGTACTGAAGGATCGTATTGGTCTCTGAATAATATTCTAGAAAATACTCTCCAGGTTCACCACTGCTGGACACCATTGAGAAAGCAAACCAAACAGCAAAAATTTGCAGAAACATACCAAGGCAAGCAGTAAACAGAAGGGCGTTAAGGTCTACGAGATACTTATTGTTGTGCGATAGAAAAGAGAAGAGCGACACGAGGTTAAAAATGCAACGGGTTTATTCTGTTCTGTTAGCATTCTGTTATTAATTTTTAGCCTGTATCAATTTAAGAAAAAGATGATGAAATGCTAACATATGTTGTATAAAAAGGACTATTGCAAGAAAATAAGAATGGTGCAATAATAATAAAATACTTTTTAGGGCTGGTAGCAGTAGACTTCTTGGCGTGATCGAGCTCTGCTCCACTCTCTCTGCACAAAACGGGATGTTAGTTTGGTGGAGGTGCTATTGATGTCATTAAAATCATATTTTGGTTTAAGCTGGTTAATTTGACGCTTGTTGAAACCTGTGGATGTACGAAGAATAAATAACATACAGCGGAGGCCGATCGATGACAGCTTTGATACCTTCTATTGCAAATAAAACTGTAAGTGCAGCTATGGTATAGGCAGTTGTAGTCGATGACTTCATCTTCATCATCTTCAATACTTGCCTAGCAAACATGTTTCCTACGAACTATTCAACAGTGACCATCTAAACTTGCAAGGAGTTGAAGAATGTCAGAATGAGTCAGAATGAAGACATGGCAGGTTGTTGTTGGTTGTAAGGCAAATCAAATATCATTACTGACATCTGGCTTATATTAACGGCAAGGACAACCGGTTTGTGATAAGCTGTAAGAATGAATTTCTTGCGTATAAGTTCTGGTAAAATTTCTTTACCCCAAAAATGAGAAAAAGGGTTTTTTTCTCAGTTTGGCTGTATCTAATTTTAAGAAGAATGATTGCTTGACAAAAATGCGTCAGGGCCGAATAAAGATGCATCAGTGGCTAAAACGAGCGGAAGGTTCTCTTTGAAGTGTGCTTGGTCTATAGCTTCAAGAATATCGTCGTTAAAATGCGTTAAAAGCCTGCTCTTGGTCAGGACATAACTGGAGTTTAGTGTTCTTCCTACGAAGTTCAATTAGGAGCGAAGCCAACTAGGAGTAATTTGACATAAAATTGCAGTAACAGTTTACTTTTCCCATAAAGGGCTAAAAAAAGAATACATATATATTTCTTATTCTTTCATTTATGAAAATCGCCTGTGAAGTGCATATAATTGGTTCGACTCTAGTATAATCTAAAGCTATACCCCACAAATATCATGGAAAAGTTATAGCAGGTTAGCGACACACGTTTATAGTGCGAGCTTTATTGGGCGCTACGAACGTTTTTGAGTTTTTTTCGTGTTTCTTTTCATGTTTTCAAAATGGGCGGACATGATTATTACACACACGTTCAAAATATTACAAAGTTTCCCCTGAACCTTTTTAGAAATAACGTTTTAATTTAAGGCCAAAACTTTTGAGGTAGCACAGGAGTCTGGCAGTGCCTTTGCAGATGCACCTCGTCCTGGAAAGAACCGCACTGTCATCTGCAAACCTGGCCAGCAGCATACCACTTGTGTGTGATGGTATTTCGTGCGTAAACAGCCTATACAGTTTAGGACCCAGCTCACTGTGTTGCGGAACTAATGAGCATCTGGGTGGAGTTTGCACCGTCTGTATTATACAAGAGTACCTCTTGCCATACCCGGTCAATTGCCTACTGTATGTCTATGTATACAGACACGACTTACAGATTCCTTCGAAAACTGTCAAGAATGTACTCAGTTACTGGGTGCACCTGTTCATGAGTGCCGTGTTTCATTCGAAAGCCGAACTGAAATGGAGGGAGTGCTTGTTTGACTTGAGGTGACCAGATCCCGCGTGAGGATGCAACGTTCAAGCAATTTCTCAAAGGTGGAGAGGAGGCTAATAGGACTGCAACTGCTTAGGACCTCAGGGGCTAGAAAATGTATTTCTTAACTTCTATTTTTGAATGAAATGTCCAACTATTGGATCAATCGCCTCCACTCCGTTTACCGTGAACTAGTGATAGGAGTACCCATGAAATTGGTAGTTAAATAGGGACCCATGCTAGGGGTGGTTATATAAGCACCCATGAAAAGGGTAGTTACATGGATACCCATGTTAGGTTTTCACATAAATGGAGTACATATTTTGAGAACACTATAAAATAAATTAGGGAGATTTAAAACATTTTTGAAAACTACATACTTTATTTAAAATGTAAACTGTTTACAAGCTCAGCTCTCTTATTCTACACTAGGAAAGTATTATAACCTTGGTCAAATGTATTCTTTTGATTAACACGTAAAAAAAATGTTTCGTTTTTGATAACTACGATGCATTTTCGATAGGTTCTGCACATCCGTGTCCATTAGTATTCTTTTCATCTGCTCCTATTCGATCCTGCTGGGTTACTTTTTTATGCCAATTCGGTAATGAATTATGAATTTAATATGACATTCAAAAGTTTGATTGTAAAAACTCTTTTGTCATTTGTTTTTTCCGATCTTCAAAACTGTATCTAACTGACTGCCTAAACCATCTGATTCTCGTATATATATAAATATAAGTCTATGTAATATATTGCTTGTACACCAAGAGGCTGTATATATATTACGTAATCACGTTCTTGATGATTTTCGAACTCCTACCCCATGTAATCAAGAGTAATCATTGGAGTAACCCCCTCCTCTATTATAAACATTTTTTTTCTCAAATATAAAAAAAAAAATGTTTTTAAAATATATTTTGATATAAAATAATTACGTAACCATTGTCCAAGACGCCCGACCCCAAAACTTTCAAACATAATCAATTTGTTGACTCCCTCCCCCATAACAAATGTACTGTGTAATTCGGTGAGGATCCTAACTGCTTGCTCTATTTACAATGGTTGGCTAAAGAGAATTAGAAAATAATTATTTTTATGGGTACGCATCAAAACAAAGAGAGAAAGGGACAGAGCTTATATACATTAACAAACACATAGGAAAGCAAAGAGGGATCAACATTTAGCTTCCTTTATCTTAAGTACTATGTAATTCAGTGAGGATCTTAACAGCTTTTTCTTTTTACTAAAGAAATTTTGAAAATAATTATTTCTAGAGGAACGCATTAAAACAAAGTGCAATTATCAGATCAAGCGCATAAGAGCAATTCTCTGATGTCGAGTAAAACATTTGTACGCATTCAATGTGAAAAAAAAATATATGTACAAAGTTTTTATTATATTTTGACAAAAATTGAAACTTCTATTTTGTATTAAGGTTGATTTCGGGAAAAATTTGGTTTTTAAGATAATCGCAAAAAACTTCGGCACTCGCACGCGACGCAGACAGAAATCACTTTCTCGTAAGCCAGTTTGAACCCTGATTTCAGCCAAACCTAAGCGAAGATTTTGGTGCAGATAATTTTAAAATGTTACTTATTAATAATTCTTGATAATGTACTTTGTACGACTCAAAAATATTGGGTAGTTTTGTTTTTAGTTTAATTTAATTTGAAACCACATCAGTGGCAGCAACCGAACCACCATCACTTACTGTGGGTGCAGCTACCAACAAAAGCAACAAACTACTCGCCCCATCAAAGTGTCAGTAAAAGCAAGCAATGGTCAGGTTGCGACCTTTAGAGATCTGCTTGATTCAGCATCTCGAATAAATTTGATTTCTGAACGAATGGCTTCAATGATATCATTAAAACTCCTCGGTAAAAAATAGTGGAGCCAGAGTAAATGTTCTTATGAAATCGATGCATAATGATTTTATCTAACAAGTTGTGGGGATCACCCTTAGGGTTCTGAACCCTTACCAGCGTCTGTCGGTGAACGTGATTGCATTGATCGCACAGCGAGAATTGTGTGGAGCTTACAGTTCCGGCGATTTTATTGACCAGTGTGAAAAGCAAGCACCTCCAAGCAACACAACCCCAAAAGATGGTGAGCCACAGGGACGACGAGAGACCCCTGGAGCGGCAGCAGACGTCATAGCTGGCACAGCCGGCGCCCTTGCAGATGCCACAGCAGAGAGCTACAACAACCGGAGCCCCAGACATTGTTGCAACCGCACGTGCCAACACAACCTCATAATTCCGAGCCGATTGCACTCCAGCAGCCCGTCGCGTCCGCTACGCCGCGACCGATCGCATCCAAGGCGGACGGCGTAGAGCAGACGTCCTTTGAGGTCAGCCGAGTGTCGTTGAGGGCTCTTCCGCACTTGAAAGGCCACCCGGACGTGTTTTTCGCCCTGCTAGAGTCGCGATTCACATGTCAGTGCATAACGGTGGACGACACCAAGTTTCACCAGACAATGAACATCCTACCGGCGGAATACTTAGAGACCATCATGTATATTCTGCGAAACCCGTCGCCGACTGGGAAATATGATGCAATAAAGGCTAAAATAGGCGCCGAGCACCTTCCTGCAACTCAGGCGCAGTTCGCGCAATTATTCCGTTCGCTGGAACTTGGGGACAGCAAGCCTTCGTATTGCTGCGCCAAATGCGCGATTTGGACTAATGGCTGACTGCACGTTGGAGTACGCACACCCCACGGTCAACGCAATGGCCGCATCCGCTTCGATGACAACCCATGGCATGGCAGCACAGCTCGAATCTTTGGAGCAGCCAATGGTGGAGTTAAGGGCGCTGGTGGCCGCAGATCCGACTTGGCCAATGCAGCGCGGCTGACGCATCCAATTGCTAACGCGCACCTTGCACTCCATGGCGATGCCAGCAATTACGCGATCGGAGCAGCGCTTCATCAGCTAACGATGATCAACTGCAGCCGCTGAGCTTTTACTCAAAGCGAGTTGTTGGCTATTTACCAGACCGTCAAGTTCAATCGCTTCATGATCGAGGGACGCGACTGCACCATCTACACCGATCGCAAGCCACTAGTATATGCGTTTCGGCAGGATCCCGAGAAAGCATCCTTTCAGACAATTATTGTTTATCGCTGAATTCTGCACGAAAATCGAACCTGTTACTGGTGCCGATTACACCGTTGCAGATGTCCTATGCCGCATCAAGGGAATCGAGCAAATCGACATGGACGAGTGCGCACGGCGCAAGGCAAACTTCTTCTGGACTTATATGACGAATAGGTTCTACTTCTGGGCAGGCAGAATGAAAAAATTCCAATGTTTTTTCCACATCCTCACGCTTTGCTAGCTCAAATGGCTGAAATCGAATCGAATCGAAATGGAATTCGTCAGCAAATAATATTTCTGAATCGGATTGCACCAAGTGTTGACAGCTTTCTTTATTGAAATTCGGCGAGGACGTTATCGTTCTACTGACCTTGCTGCTTTCCAATAGTTGAGCCCGTACGGTTTTGCGGGCAGATCAGCAAAATAATCATGTTCAGTTTGATGCAGCAACTTTTTGAGATCGTCCTCAGCACAACGATATGCCCTTTTGCCGTCCGGATCGACAGTATCTAGCTAAGGTGTTGGGCTGAAGCCTCCAACCTGGTACCAGCACCATGGTCAGAGGTACTTGGCAGCAAGTATAAAATGCACTCCCGAATCTTCCGGAGAAGGAGGAACGAGCAGCAACTCGGGCTGGGATGTCAGCCTAAACGAGAGAAGCAATCCTCTCTGCGTGTCGCCAGTGGTCACAAGGATGGAACACGTGTTGGTATGTTTCGTTGCCAGGGGGTAGTAGACCTGGAACCAAAGTCCACGTAGACGGAGGCCACAGGCCCATCGATGACGAAAACTGAGTTAGCGCTTGCGCAAGCTAAGATGCCGTTGGATGACGGGTCATCACGCACGGACGAAGCCGAAGTGACTATTGTCCATGGACCCTCCAACAAGACGGAAGCAGACATAGCTCTACGGTGCAAACAGTACTCGGGGTACAGGCCCTCTCTCAAGTTCCGAAAGGAACTTAAAGGCCCCAACCCAGAGCCACTGTCGAGTCGGTGGGTTGGGTCTCCTATTTTTGTACCATCTGCGACTTGGTAGGTGCTTCCTCCGCCATATTGGCTGCGGCTACTGCCTAAAGTCTCGGTTTACTACGGCGTTGTCCATCCTTTGACTGTGCAGCGGACTGAGTGTCACTGGGCAGGTCAGCCAGTCTCTTATACTGCCGCACGGCAGTTTAAGTTCCTTTAGGAACTTGAAGGCCCCAACCTAGAGCCGCTGACCGAGCAGGAGCGAAAGCTGCGGAAGAAGCACGACTATACCGTGCGGTATACTACCGGTTCCCGGTAGTCGGGAACAAGTCGACAGCACAGACCAAACGGACTGCAACGCCCAAACCCACTGCAAAGGAGGGACCGGCGAGAAAGCGGAACAAGAAGACGACACCATCGGATAATAAGCGACAAAGGTTTGATGACTCAGCGAAGGCTTCTGAGAACAAGCGGAAATGTCCGGATGAAATCCTGGCCAGCCTAAGCTCGAAGCCGGAGCTACAGGTGGCCATCATCGACAGGAGTGATACGGAAGGGAAACTCTCGAACGAGAACTGGCTGAACCTGGAAGGGTTGATCAACCAAGCACTTGATGATGACATTACTCGGCCAGAGAACCCATTCATGGCAGAGATTGACAGTATCAACTGGTACAAGGTCGTCAAAGTAAATGCATGTGCCAACGAGGAGTCCCTGCGGTTCCTCAAAGACACACTGATGAGACTGGGCGCACCTTGGACGGGTGCTAAGATCGATGTCGTCCCCACAGACCAAGTTCCGGAGCGCACGATCATGAAGGTTTGGATCCCACCTCCTCCAAACCACCCTTCTGCTGATCAAGAGCCAGAACGCGGACTCCAGCACGGACGACTGGACGATACTTTTCTCTTCTCGTTACAGCAACAAGGACTTGACGGTGGCGCTAAGCGAGCGAAGGGACGGCTCCAAGTTATACCTGGCTTCAGCATATCTCCCCTACGAAGAAAGGGATCCACCCTCGGAGTAAGCGCAGAAAGAGGGCACTGACCTGATTCTGTGGTGCGATGGCAACGCTAACCACACTATGTGGAGGAGTACAGATACTAACGAGATAGGGGAATATCTACTTGAGTTTGTACTCTTAACAAATCTGAATGTGTGTAATCGGGGTAATCATCCCACCTTCCGCAACAAGAACCGAGCAGAGGTTATTGACTTAAACCTAGCGACCAACAGCGACTCCCTCTCAGTAATAGACAGGTACGTATCCATGGAATGCTCCTTGTCAGACCATAACAGGTTGCTGTTCGAAGTTGGATGGCCCCAAGAGACTAAAATGCCCTTCGGGTACCCCAAGACAAAAACTGAGTCAAAGAAGAATTTATACATTTCGTTAGTTCGTCCTATTTTAGAATATGGATCTTGCGTTTGGAGTCCCCAGTGGGACGTCCACATCAAACGCATTGAGTCAGTTCAAAAAACCATTTTACTTTTCGCTCTTCGTGGCTTAAACTGGGATGCAAACCTTATGTTGCCCTGTTATTCTAGCAGACTTCTCCTAATTAACATACCTTGCTTACCAAACCGTAGAACGATGCTTGGCATTATCTTTATGTATAATCTGATCCGTGGTAACTTGTAAAGCAGCGATCTATTGGGTCAGTTGAATTTCCACGTACCATGTAGAACCACTAGATCCTTCCTGCCTTTAGTCTTGCACCACTGGAGGACATCATATGAAATGCATGAACCCTTTTAAGTATTTTGTGCAAATTATAATGATTTGTGCAGGATAGCAATCAGACTGCCCGATAGTAGTCCAAATTCCTCACATCCTTTTACCTATACTTGTCTTTCGCGCCTATTAACACCTAACCCTTGGTTGCTTGGTTTCCAACAGAAAAAAAAACTCTCAACTTGTGAAGGAGGGAGGGACTCTCCCAAACCACTCAGGTAGTAGGTTGGACAACCCTGACAAACTAGAGAAATCGACTTAAACCATCACAGACGCCCTACGCAATCCCTTCATAAAATCCTGTGATTTCAGCCGTCCTCCCAAGTTGAACCCCAACAAGTCGTGAACATCGGAGCTCAGTCAGATACGAAAGGAAACGAGAAGACTCTACAACAGGGCAAAAGACTGAAACTGCCAGGTAGACTGGGATGCCTACCACCTCAGTTTCAAAGTCTTCAATAAAGAATGTAAAAAGGCCAAAAGGGATTTATGGGCTGTTTTCTTCGAAGATCTAACCAGCACCACTGAAGCGTCCAGACTCTCGTTGCCCCGACCTCGTAGCTATCCCATCCCTGACAAGGCCTCTCACTTTAGCTTGCACTGCCAGTGGCCATCCCTGGTACGCTCCCCTTAACTTTAGCTCGCATTGTCAGTGGCAAATCCCTGACAAGTAGCTAACCATAGATTACGGTGCCCGTAGCCATTCCTTGGCACCCAATTTTCCCCACTTTGCGCCGGCAGCGGTCCTCGCGGGCTAGTAGAGTCCAAAGCTGCGTTGCCTGTGGCCATCCTTGGTAATCCTGGTGAGTGGCCAGCCCTGGCCAGTAACTCGCGCAGTCGCGCTGCCGAACGCCATTCCCTGGCTTTTAATCTTTCCCCGTTTGCGCCGACAGTGGCTATCCCAGGTAATCGAGGTGAGTGACCAGCCCTGGCCGGTAATTCGCGCGGTTCACGCTACCGGAGGCCATTCCCGGGCAGGCAGTAACCCCAAAACTTCGCCAAATCATCGAAACGCCGCCATTGGTCCATCCCTGGCCGACAGCCCGCAGTAGCGTAGCCCGAGCATATTGATAACCACCCGCCCTCTCCGGTAACGGGTTACAAGTCGATCTTACCACCCTACGTGTCTCTGGGTAACTGGCCACGCAGTACGTTACCCAGAGCAGACTACGACGATAATCTAAAGGGACATTTCCTTCCGCTAAATTCCGACCACAGGCTCCCCCTTACTCTTCTTACAAAATTTCTTGAAAGGTTCTCTGGCCCCGGCTTCTCAACATAAAGAAGCCGGTCCAACATGTCCTATCGGAACTCGAGGGTACAACAAGGACAGTGGCCGCTGAACAATGGATATCAACAACTGGATGCGAGGTATCCAAAGCACTATGGTCAGGATATAACACAAAGCGCACTTCCGAGCTCCTACACTTCACAAAGAACAGGATAAGGATGCGTTAACGGGGGCACTGCTATATTGGCCGCGTGGCACAACGGTACGGTGGACCCCACCAAGACTTCTGTCGCAGTTGCAGGAATGAAGAAGAAACAGAGAGCGTTCAACACCTCCTCTGTGACTGCTCCGCACTTCTTAGGAGGAAAACCCAATTCCTGGGTAGACCCTTTTACGACAACCTGGGCAGTTTGGCGAATGTAAGCTTGGATGATCTGGCGCTCTTCCTGGCCTCAACCGGGTAGTTCAGGGGGCTTCCGCAACCAAACTGAGCTGGCCAGGGGCCAGACAACAGAACCCGATCCTCCTACCAAAACCCCTATCAACCCCCTTCCACTCCTAGCCGCTCCTCCCGTTCCTTCAGACAACACTATGGACCAAACGGACACTGGGCGCACTCGACACACGTCGGGCTGTCTGGTCATCCTATCCTATCCTATCCTCAAATAGTGTGCGGAAAATATCGCTGGTGCGCTGAAGGACAATAAATAGACGCAATGGGAATTACGCCTTGCTCCGTTTAAACTTTGACTGCTACACAAATTGGTAGTACTTGAGACAGGACTTTATGAGGACTGTAGCTTGTAGTATGACCGAGTGCGTTTTGTTTTTTGCTGACCAACATAATGTCAATGTGCTGTTTTTGCACAAAAAGTTTTAGCTTCAGCCAGCCCGTCGACGTTCCACACACCAATTTTGAGTCCAATTTGATTCATGGTTGTGTTGGATGAACTGAAAGAAGTCCAGAGACTGCTTGAACAGTTCCTGGCGTATTTTTTGATATGAGGCCAGTGAGGCCATCTTGTCAAGCTGTGCTACGAGCACTGATATTTTGTCATTATTTGAACATTGCTCTTGTCGCTGCCATTGCAGATCGTATAGATAATTCCGCAGTTGTTGGGATGAAAATAGTTGGTAAGATTGCTGATGTTGTTGGGGTCCTGGATGCTGCTGTGGTTTTGAGTTTGCATTCTGTCGAGCTGTCGGTTTTGTTCCTTTGTTAGCTTTGCTGGTTTTGTTTCCGGTTCCTAGTTACTAACAATTTTTTTTGAATACTCATCTTATAAATATAAAAAGTGTATATAAAAAAAAAATTAACAAACAAATTTTTTCTACAACTTTTATACTTAAAGCAATTTCTTATGCTGCCTTGCAGTTTTCCATAATGACAGACTACAAAGTGGCAGTTTGGTAGCATGGGATGATATGAATAATTATCAATATCTCGAAATGCGCACAATTGTAGCAATTGTTTTTTTTTTATTTTGTTAAATATCTCCACTAATTTTTAGTATTATCTAGAGCTCGGCGAAATATTGTTTTTTTTTTATTTTAAACTTATAATTAAAAATTGGGGAAAAAAAATTACCTTTTTTTAAAAAAATCATTAAAAAAAGGGCTAAAAAATCGCGTTTCTTTTTAATTTAGATTTTAAAATGGATTTTTAAAACATAAAAATGATTTTTTTTTTTAAGCTTAACTACTTAAAAAAAAAAAATTAATTGAAATCTGCCGATATAATGCGTTTTTTTACTTTTTTTCAAATACAGAACAATTTTTCAACTTTGAGCAGCGATTAGAAATCCCAAAAAAAAATGTAAATTATAAAATTTTGGCTTTGAATAGTTTGATCAGTTCCTAATTGAGTGGTACCAAAAGTTTTGCTAAATTCAACAACACGGAATTCGACTTTTGCAAGGAGTTTTTGGAAAACGAGCCACTGCGCGACGTTAGCGTATGAGTGCGTTGCCATTACACCTTTTGTGGAGTTGGACGTAGACATTGGACGTCTGCTTACTGTCTGTTGGTAAACGATGCTGCCCTTGAAACTTGCTGTATGATTACCGCCACCATTGATGCATTTGACTAAATGGACTTCTCTTTCGTAGGCCTCAATGGCAAGTTGCTGACCACATCGCCCACAGTTATACTCCATATGACAGTTATTTTTTGTGTGATGAATTTCGTTTTTGTTGACAGCTGACTATAATTCAACCAGGACTAGGTTGACGAGCTTTGTTTTGTCGAAACGGCTCAATAGACCTATTGATGAAACGAACAATATGGCCAAGTGGATGCACCTATTGGTGATGCTGGTGCTGGTACTGGCTTAATCACAGTTATTTTGGCTGATGGTGTGAGAAACTATAGTGACTTTATCGTCTGTGTTGATATTCGAGAGTTCCGAGAACCGATTCGCAGATACAGTTGGTTTGGACTGATTGAACTGATTGAATATTGAGCGCTTGAGTCTAAGAGTGGGGTCCAACAATCTTCATCGTCAGCTATGGATTCAAGCTAAGCTTGTAGATCTTGAGGAGTTTTCGCTTGAGCATTGGCAGAAGACGAGGCATAAAGGGTGCTAGATTTGTTTAAGGAGCAATTTAATTTCACTGCTTTATCCTCCTTTACCGACTTCAGGTACTCGATGCCCCTTTGGATAGGCTCCACAAAGGTGGTCTGGCTGAGTAACGAAGGAGCTCGACCAGTACTCAGGCGGCACCCGGTTCGAGCCCCAGCTGAGATAATTTCTATATTTATTTTATTTTTAAGTATCAATGTGATGTGGGTTTAATATTTATGAGTTTAGTTAGTTAGTTAGTTTTTTAGTTATCAGTTTTCTTTTACTTGTTTTTGCGAAAGGGCACAACTAACGGAGAGTGGGAGCACTGACACTGCAGCTTTAGCTGCCTGGCTCAAAAAAACAAGAAGTTTTTGCCACGAAGGTGGACTTGTCCATAAACTCAGCACAAAGAATTTCGCAGTAATGTAAAAACACGTCTGCACTCTACGAAAGCAAGATCGAGACTAAGCCCCTAGGGCATCGCAGAAAATTGCAACAAACAGATTCCTGGCACTATAGCGAAGAGCTTCCCCTGAAATCTGGAAAGGTTACTTAGACTTTATGGAGGAGTATGAAGGACTTGGACATTAGAAACAAGTGCATCCCAGATCCCATAGTGAAATCACTATTTCATCCCACACCACAGTGTACTAAAAGCTGAAAGCAGCACAACAAAACTGTGGGTGGTATTTGCTGCTTTCTGTTAAACCACAAGAAACAAATCGTTGAATGATATATTGTTTTGCTAAGCTTCCGCACTCAGAAATATGTGTTCACATTGGACAAAGAACAAAATGTATCGGCAGCTGCGGATACATCATCATATCATCAATTTCTCGTCTGAAGAAAGCAACAATCTGACAAACGCAAATATTACCGACTCAAACCCGTCAAATTCGTTACAAAGTCAGCCCAATTCCTAGCTACAAAATGTTTGAATTACTTGGCCCAAAAGGTTAAGAAACAACTACCGCTTGGATCAACTAACACATGTTTCCTACGTTGACGACTGCCTCACTGGAGCTGACAGGTTTCCGGAAGCAGTCCAAATTCAACAAGAATTAGGCCGAATTTTGTTACCATCCGGATTCAAGCTTCGATAATGGTGCTCCAACAATGAAATTTAAATAAATTCCCAGGGAAGACATTGTTAACAACATCAAACAAGACGAAACATTGAAACACTACAGTGTGAAGACGTTAAGTCTGCTATGGCTACCAAAAAAAAAAAAAAAAAATCAAATTATGTGGGCGATCCCAAAAGAGCGAAGCCTCAATTATTACAAAACGATTGGTGAGTTCCGAATCATCAGAGATATTTGATGAAAAAGGGCCAGTTATTCAAGAAATACACACGTTTGTCGATGCATTAGAGGAAGCATACAGAGCGAGCGGGAATACTTCTTACCACCAAGATATGAGGAAAAACTCGAAGCTCAGATAATGCAACTGAGGCAGAGAGAAGCCGAACCGGTAAGAGAGTTCGCAATGGGACTACGGAAACTGATAAGATTTACAAAACTCACAGAGGAGGAAAAACTTGATCGAACGATCGGCGTTCAAAACTCTAACAGAGTTCTTAAATCTCGCAGAAGAAGTAGAGGACATCGAGGCAGCAGAAGGCAAGCAACGCAGCCGATGCAACCGAGACTAAGTACGGAGATCTGCATGCGGTGCGGCGGAACAGGCCATGCAGCGCGCACATGTAACAATCCACCAAGACTATTCTGCTGGGTATGCGGAAAGAACTGCATTAGAACGACAGAATGCTGCAGAGCCACGACGGGAAACGCCGGGGGCCTGAGCAGATAAAGCTGGCGGCTCAGGCCAGACAAAAAAATCCAGCAGTACAGGATCAGTTAAATTGCGACGGATTCCAAATACTGGCCAAGATAAAAATTGGAGGACGGTGGGCAAGAGGAATGGGGCAGTGGGGGAGTTCACGGCAGAGATCACATTCGGAGAAAGAACATTCCCGATATCATTAATGATACTTAACCAAGTACCGGGAGAGATAATCCTAGGAATGAACTTTTTAGCCAAGGCACACAGCTGGCTAAGGTGCGGCGAACTAGAGCTGGAAATCAAAACCACAAACGAAGGAGACGGCAAGGAAGAACAGGGAACACCAGCCAGAAGGACCGAGCACGAGACAGAGGAGCCAACAGAGGAAGAGATACAAAGATTTCTGAACGAACAAAGGAGACAAAATGGACAAGCTACAAGTAACAATGAGAAGGTTCCACGAAAATCACGCGAAGGCCACCGCGGCGCAAACATCGGCCCAGTTTATCGCGGCCAAGGAATTTGGGAGTGGGAATCCGCAAGAAAACCGCACCGGCCAAAATGAGGACCATGAAGAGCAATGCGGCGCCGAAGGAGACCGCACCGACCCCAGCCCAGCCAGTCGAGATTACGGCGGCATACAAGTCGGTAACGGCGGGCAAGTGGATCGCGCACACCCCAAGGGCAGAGGAAGACGGGAAAAGCCAGCGCCGGACAACAACACCAGTCCGGATCCCAAGCGAGAGCCACCAGCCGATCCCGAGCCAGAGCCAGGAACCGGGCCCGAGCAAGGCGGCAACAACGCCAAGGCCACGACCACAGGACCTCTCACCGGCAACAACAACCAAGGTGAGGCCGGACACACCAGCACAGGAGGAGGCCACCTCGCCAGACCGCGACATCCTGCATCTGGACACCGAGGAGACACCCGATGGGGGATAGAGCGCACCGACGGGAGCCAAGATGTCGGCAGACGCGCGAGCGGAGGTCCAGCGAAGATTAGCGACAAGAAAGTTTGGACAGCAGCAGCGCTTTTTGGTGAAGGACGGCACGACGACGTGGCGAGTGGTATGCGGCCGAGGAAGAAACGTGAAGGTGGAATATCACTCCGGCTCCTAAACGGGGGGGGCCACATCCAAGAGTCAGTGCCAAGCTCACGAATCGGCCCACCGATTCGCCTGAAAGACTTAAGAGTCTCCGCTATTCCGGTTCGGCCCGCCGATCCGCACTTCTCGCCGCTGGTAGATTTTAGAATCTCGACAACCTTCTCGCAACTGGTAGATTTTAGATTCTCCACAAACTTCACGCACTTGGTAGACTTTAAAAGCCTCCACAAACTTCACGCACTTGGTAGACTTTAAAAGCCTCCACAAACTTCTCGCACTTGGTAGACTTTAAAAGCCTCCACAAACTTCTCGCACTTGGTAGACTTTAAAAGCATCCACAAACTTCTCGCACTTTGTAGACTTTAAAAGCCTCCATAAACTTCTCGCACTTGGTAGACTTTAAAAGCCTCTACAACTTCTCGCACTTGGTAGACTTTAAAAGCCTCCACAACCTTCTCGCAACTGGTAGATTTCAGAATCTCCACAAACCTCTCGCAACTGGTAGATTTCAGAATCTCCACAAACTTCTCGCAATTGGTAGACTTTAATAGCCTCCACAAACCTCTCGCAACTGGTAGATTTCAGAGTCTCCACAAACCTCTCGCAACTGGTCGATTTCAGAGTCTCCACAAACCTCTCGCAACTGGTAGATTTCAGAATCTCCACAAACTTCTCTCATTTGGTAGACTTTAATAGCCTCCACAAACCTCTCGCAACTGGTAGATTTCAGAGTCTCCACAAACCTCTCGCAACTGGTAGATTTCAGAGTCTCCAAAACGCCCTGCGCTGAAAAAAAATAGGCAAGCCGCCGTCAGCCCTAGCTCTCTGGAGCATACTTTCGGGGCAACAGCAAGGGTAAACTTGCGGGTCCAACTCTCTCTATCTCGCCCACAGGAAGCGCCCCAACCACCGGGTCAGGTCCAACCCCGGTAGCGAAGCCACGACAGCGCCCGTACTCCGGCACTGGCCACGACGGAACCCGGACGGCGACCCCACACCCGGCATCCCGGCTCACTGTTCCGACGTGATTCTTTCCATCTCTGTACCTAATACGTTAATAAACCTACCTAAGATATACATTTACGGCATAATTCTCTAGTGTTCTCATCTCGGAATCGGTCGTAATCTCTTTCAGCAACCACACCTGACCCAAATTAATTCTTGGGACGAGTCCTGGCCCACGCTGAGCTATCTCAGCCCCACCAGACCGTCACAATCGATAAAACAATCAAATTTCTGTACGGCTTCTTTATTCCAAATCGAGAGGTAGCACTATAGAGAGCTGCATGGCTGGACTCAAAATTTAGCGTCTCTCAGTACTCTAACGTTGTGTACTCTAATTTGAGCGCAACGAATTCAGCTGATCGAGTTTGCATCGCACTGTATTCTCATTTGAGCGCAATTTTGAGTATTCATATGAAATGGCATTGAATGAATGTGTGTGCAAAACGGAATGAATGAATGAATGAAGCATAGAATTGGCTGAATACTCAGAATAATCTTTCTGCGCCGCTTATTGCGCAGTGCGTTTTACTTTTCTGCAAGCGTTCGCCAAGATGAGTTCAGAAGATATTTATTCAGCAAAATAGACATATAGTACATGGATTGAAATGAAAATAAACATTGTATTATTGTCTCTTATTTAATTTCGCAATAGTAAATACAGCGCACGTAAAAGGAAATAATGCGTCATATATCGCACTCATTATTTTTACCCGGTTCTTTTGGCATTCAATTCGCTCTCTCCATGCATGTGTTCGTTGAGTTGAGTACAGCGGCGTCGATCACATTCGTTCAAATTCATTGCAATTCGCAGCCGAATTCATTGAACTCATTGGCAGATGAATGTCTCATAAACCGTTTTGAATGCGGCCGTGCGGCCCTTTATATCACTATCAACAATGTCAATGCCCATAGAGATCAATTCATGGGATTGACTGAAAACGAGTTTGAGTTATGACTAAAATTGTTTAGCGCGGCGATTCGATGTGCATTTCAGTTGTTTAATAACAATACTGGAATACTATGTGAGATTGTTCAATGAAAATCGAACCTGAATACGTAATAAACATATGGATGTTTGCGACACATAGTTAAATATAACTTCAAGCTGTGAGCAAGGGTATACCTTCTACAGTACAGTTTTATCAGGCTGCACCGCTCGCAACTTTAAAATTAGTGTTGGCACATTCAGCATCAGTGTTGAAGAAACATCAGAGCCAGATCGGGAAAGTACCACCCAAGTACCAGAACCTGACGAATTAGATGCCGTACAACAAAGGCTGGCATAATAAAGTACTTGCGTATGCTGCTTTAGCAATATCAATTATATTGATCATTGCATATGGTCTACGCGTTAAGCAAATGGAAGCCACGGCGATGAAAAACGCTAAGGTGCCTTTACCGGAACCTACCTTACGCAGTTTTGCGTTTAAAGCTACCGATGGTTGCACTCCTGGCCGCGAGGATGTTTGGTCGCAGCAATATAAATATGCAATAACAATAAAGTATCAATTATCAGGACAAGCGCATATGCATATTCTGTTGACATGAAGAAGTTGAATTGGGCAACGTTCCAATTTCTGTAATATCATACTATATAACACAGTAACCCACATTTCTTTTCACACATAATTTCGTTGACATAATCATATTCTTAGCTATAAATACCGTTAAGTTTCTTTAATAAAATCAATAATTGTTTAGACTCCAAAGACAAGATTTACTCATTTCCCTGCATCCAACAGAGGGCGTAGCCAAAGACAATATAAGTTATAAGATGCCGAACGGCCATGTATTGCTTATGCGTACGTGGGCTGCTACATATATTTCTGGCCTAATAATGAAAATACGAATATTTATTAAGGAAAATAGTTTTATTGTTTTTCAAAATATTCTCCATCAAGATTTACACACTTTTGCATGCGCTCAAACCAATTTTCGAAGCACTTTTTCCACTCTGATTGACACACCTCAAAAACATGGTTTTTGAATGCTTCAACAGCATCTTCTGGCGACGAAAATCGTTGACCACGCATTTTCTTCTTGATGTGAGGGAATAAAAAGAAGTCATTTGGTGCCAAGTCAGGACTGTACGGCGGATGACCCATCAATTCGACGTTTTGGCCAGTCAAAAAGGCGCTGGTTTGA
>VNJZ01002511.1:0-16790 GCA_008042795.1 Drosophila asahinai | reverse complement strand
AAAGCGAAGCTCGAAACATCTTCCGCTGCCTCGCAACTCAAAACAAAAGCACGAAGAGGGAAAAGAGAAAAATACAGGCGATGGGGAAGGTGGAGGTGGAGAAGAGAAGAAAAAGAGGGAGCTGCAGCAGAGCCAGACAAGAAAAACAAGAAGAAAAAGTCAGCCAAAAGAGCGAAAAAAGAAGACTGACTAACTGGGCTCTTTGGCTTTTCAGTCTTTCGGTTTTTTTGTTGTTTTTTTTTCGCTGTTTGGGGTCGTCATTGGCGGCTTCCGTTGAATTCAGACTGAAGTTGTTTTCCAAAGTATACAGCTTATACATAACTCCAGTATTTCTACTTTAAAGTTAACTAATAAAGTTACAGAAATGAATAATTCTAGCAAAATTAATTGCATTTCTTTGTCTGAAATAGCTTGGACTATGTTTAACCAGGAATAAAGCGATAAAACAAAAACGAAACCGCAAACCAATACATGCCCTAACCTTAATAACTAAAAAAGAACAGATAGCAAAAAAAAAGCCAAAGTAAAGCAAGAGATAGTCATAAAAGCAAAAAAACAAATATTGCTTTTCCAAATCCACAAGTTTTCTTGAATAAATTATATCTTGAAATCAATATTCTTAAATAAAATATTTTTCAATAAATATTATTATAATATCTACCTCATTCTCGTTATTGTAATAAGTTTTTCGTCATTCAAAACCAAAATATAATTAAAACTCATTCCGGTCACCGTATACAAAATCGAATCATTACTCATATTTATTGTTTAATCACTGGCTTGAATACAAAAGACGGATTAATAAAGTTAATAAAAATTCGTCGACTTGTTTAGCATAAACGCAACAAATCGTATGAGACTCTGAACAATGAATTTAGGATTGATACATCGACTTAGACTTTGAGAACCTCTGTTATTATTATTATTATTTATTTCGATAAATTCCAAACGCTACAGTATTTCAAATATTGTCTTAGCGCGCTAGTCACAGCTGATTTCAAACAATTTTAATTACCTATTTACTAAAATTTATGTCATTACTTAATGTTAACATTATTTAATGTATTTAGCCTTTGTAAAGATAAACAAAAATATTCGTATTGGAACATAAACTTGATATTTTTGTTATTTTTTATATTTATGTTATTTCTAAATGCTAAGAACGAAAATAATTTTTAAAATATTTGTTATTTTTCACATAAATTAAGTATTTTTATGAATTTTAGTGAAAACTATTTATGACTTTTAATTTAACTTTTAGATATTACAATTTTCCTATGAAATAAAATAAAAAACATCGCAAATAATTTTTTTTTTTTTTTCTAGTTTTTCAAAAAAGAAAATAAAAAAAATCCTGTAACTAGAACTGCTTGTTTGTGTATGGCAGTGGCAAGCAGCGAGCGGCAAGCAGTAGCCGTGCCCAATCAATGGGCTAAAGCGAGATGGAGCCAAAATAAATAACTGCACCTTACACTCATACAATAGCGCACCAGCACGCACACAATCGCACCCAAAGGTATTCCCCCAAACCGGCCATCGTTCGTGCTATCTCGCTCTGTCTCTATCTTGACGACAAAAATGTTCCACATTCTTCCGCTGCCTCTCCAAGTTGTTAATTTTTTTTGTTTTGCCATTTTTTCTGTCTTTTAATTTTCGCTCTCATTTGTCTCGCTGTGCTTTTCCTACGTTCACTTAATTTCGTTTTGGCTTTTATTTTTGGGCGAGCTATCTCGTAGGTTGCCTTTTTCTATCTTTTATCTGCCCACTGTCTATCTGCATCTCGTTCTCGCTCTCGCTCGCTTTTTGCAATCCTTCAGCTGCGACGGGGAGAGAGAGAGTGAGACAGGGAAGGGGTGGCGGAGAGGGAGAGCATGTTTCCCACTCTTTTGCTGTTATCATTCCGACATGCTTTTTGCTTGTGTTTGTTCACGCGCGCGTGCCTCTCAAGTTCAAACTGCTCTGCTGCGCTCTCTCTCGCTCTCTCTTGCTCTTGCCCCCTCTCCCACACTATACTGACTGTCTCGCTCTGGCGGCTCTCGCTCTCTCGGAGAAAGTTTGGCGCGTTTGTTATTGTTTCGTTATTTCGTTGTCGTCGCGTTTCTTTGGCGTCTCCCTCTTCACCCACTTTTGCCGCTCTAAACTCCCAAAGAGAGTTGCAAGAAGAGCAAGTGTGGGGACCAGAGAGAGAGTAAGAGACACCGAGAAAGAGTGGAGCAGGAGCACGTTGACTTGGTACGCATTGTCGTCGTCATCGCTGCCTCTTCTTTGCCTATTTCTTTTGGCTTTTCCTCAGCGTTCCGCTTTTTTCGGTTTTCGGCTTCTGTGTGTCTTCTTTCGCCTCCTCCACCTCCTCATTCTCTTCATCTTCACCGCCCTCCACCTTCCTCTTTCCACCGCGAGATTCATTAAAGAAATATGCCAAAGAGGAGAGACAATAGCAATAGCAACAGCAACACTAGAGGGGCCAACAAACTAGTCGTAGTCTTCTCATCTCTCTTCCCTCCTCTCTTCTTGGAGAGGTGGAGAACCTGTTATGGGCCACAAAGTCACACAGTCACAGTCACAATCGCAGTCACAAAGTAACAAAGTCAGAAAGTCACAGAGCAACAGCCGCCAAGTTGCCACAAAGACAACCGTTTAACTGAACTACAGTGAAATCACCACTTTTATTTACTATTCCCTTGGATTCAGATGCCATATCCACGATATATCATTGAATCGTAATTCAGGCATCTGGAAGGTTTCAACTTTAAAATAAATAAATAAGGATAACATTACGCAAATCGAGAAACTGCGAAAACAAGATATTACATAGCTGGCTTTTATTAAATTAAGGAGGACGTCAAGAAAGATACCTTAGATAATGATAATAATTTAAATACAGATCTTTAGATCTTCAAGGTATCGTTTAAGGTATCTTTTATTTATATTCCACCTTTAATAGTTAGTAATAACTAAGTCTAAAGATAAAAAGATACTTTTAAGAGCCACAGATACTTTCTAAAGAGATCGAATATGAAGTACACCTCAAAATAAAATCATAATAGAACCTATACGATTGTTACATGAATTCTATACTCTTGAGTATGAAAAATTTCTTAATAAGATGCCTATCAATTTAATACTACGAAAGTTAAATTGTATACTCATCTGCACCAATATTGCATAATAATCACTAACGCGACAAACAGAAAAGCACTAAATTCCAGCTAACGCGATATGTTATCGAATTTTCGATGTAGGTTCGTATAAAAATAATACTCAAAAATACACAATTGAAACTATAGAGTATAAAAACTAAACTTTGGAGTGTACATTTGATATTTTGAAGTATAAAATCTATACTTAACTCGTTATACTGCTTGAGTATACTTTTAAGACAACGCGTAGAAAGGTTACACTCTTGTTTGTTTTTTTTTTTTTTTTGGGTGTAGGATAACAACTAAAATATAACAAGTAATATTTATCTAAGAGTTCCGTCTGTTGGAATTCGTTCTGGGATCCTAGAGAAGATCCTAGATTAATAAAAATTTGAATTTTCTTTAAATCTTTACTTTTTCCTTAAGTAACTTGTAGATGCACAAACTAAATAAAATTCAATCTTAAAATTAAATCTTATAGGAATAAAATAAGAACTGTCTCTCAAAGAGGAAAAACTTGGATTTCTTAGGTCTAAGACCTAAGTAATTATTATTATTATTATTAATAATAAATCAAGTAATTGGAAAAAATAACAACGTTCTTTTGCTTAGTAGATTTACCCAAATTACAATACATATCTCAAAAAAGTATTACATAAAAAATATTAAGCCGTTGTATCCTTAAATTAATATACAATTTTATTTGCCTTTTTCCATGAAATATTAACCGAATATAGAAAGCTTCTACAGTTTTTGTGATTTCTAATGCTCGTCCGCTACTAGTATTAAGTCGAAATTCATATTTTAAATAATTTTAACATTCGTTCTTTCTTTTTATTCTTCGCAAAACATCTGAAGCGATAACGATAAACAGCTGGCACTGACCGACCGGCGTCGTCTGCCAATCGATAAGAGAGAGGCAAAGAAGGAAGAAGGAGACTGGGGAAATGAAGACACTGAGACAATGAGAGGGAGCAAGAAAGACACGAGATGCCGATGCCTCGATCCCATGATCGGTGGTTTACAGTTGCGCGCTGTGTGGGTGACACACCCCCGCAGTTATCGCTGGCATAACCTCCCCCCTTGGCATCCTCACTGACCTAGATACTCTAGGAACAAATCCGAAAAAACCCTGAAAGCGAATAAAAGCGAAAAAACAAAAAACAATGCAACTCACCAAGGCATAAAAGTTTGTGTGGCAATCCTCCAAACTTGCGCCGTTTGTCTGATGATTTTGATGCGTCATAGTTCTTGGCTTGTTTTCTTCGCACAGCAGCAGCACCTCATTTTCTCAACTATTATTATTATTCGTATTATTTTTGTATTGTTGCTGCCGTTGTTATGGATTTGTGATATTTTCTAGTATTTTGCACATTTGCTGTTGATTTTCTTATTTATTTTATTTTCGTTTTATTGATTCGGCTGCACACACACACACGAACGCACGCACGCGACAGAGAGAGAGAGACACACACGGATACACAAACTGTGCTTCTTCCTCTTTCTCCCCACCTCCTCCGCCTTCTACTTCTCGTTTCTTTGCTTTATGATTTTGTTGTTGAATTTGTTTGTAATTTACTATTGGTGTTTGGTTTTGATTTGCTTTGATGGAATTGGGATTTATTTATTTACTTAAGGACTTTGTATTTATTTTTGATCTCTCTGGTGTTAAACGTAAACGTTGCTTTGGCAATGAAACACACATACTGTTGTATTATTCATGTTGTTGGTTAGTTGGTTGTTGTTGTTGCTGGAAGATAAAACTGTTTATTAGATTATTGTGTTCTCTCGCACACGCACACTTCTTTTTGTTACTTTCAAAGTAACTGCGTTTAACTTGAAGACACACAATGGTAGACAAATTTTCCGCTTTTTTTTTTTAGTGTTTTTCTTATTGTTTTATTTTTTTAGTGATTTGGGCTGCTGCTTTTCTGCTTATTTGTTGCTACTGTTGGTTGCTTTTCTCACTCAAACATACACACACGCATAGCCATATAATTACAAGGGTTCGTTCATTCGCTGTTTCATTCATGCAAAAGAGAGCGCGTGAGAGAGAGAGCGCGACTCAGAAATTGACTTTTTTTCAATAGCAGGCAACGAGTATATATACACACACTCACAGCCGCACACATCTTCTTCTAGAAACTCACACACACTGAGCAAGCGACGATGAAAGTCGTTGGATTTTTCGTTAATCGTTGATGTAGACAAAAAATAAAATAGGTAAGAGTTTTTTGGGTATTTCAGCGAAAATTCAATTTTCTCCAGCTAATCATTTTACTTTGAATCCGAACGAACATTGAAGATCAATGAAAAAATTGATTTAATTTTTTTAGAGCGCAAAAAAGAGATGAGTAATAAGGTTTTCTGAAACACACGACGACGCACACAGACACAGACAGGCATACATCAGCCGAAGCACACGAAACAACTCTGAGCATTGGCGATCATTCATTTCTCCTAACAGGAATCCGAATTTAATTATTATTTATAATTTATTACTCAGGCTTTTATTATTTATTATTTTTTTCGCACAGCACACACAGCGCGAATGACGAGTCAGAAATTTTCGAACCGACTGCGAACGCTGGCCGCCACACACAATGGAAATTTTGCTCGCCTAGCTTTGAAACGGCTATATCGTCGTCGCTACATATAGATATGTGTGAGTGTTTGTAGTTGTACTGGCGGCGAGTAACGAGCAAGCGCGAGAGAGGGATAGAGAGCGAGTAGCGGCGGCGGCGGCGGCCGAATAGCGGCTTTTGCTCTTTTTGCACAGAGAGAGAGGGAGAAAACAAGTTTTACCGCTGCATCAGTGTGTGTGCGTGGCGGCGTCTGTTTATTTCTTTCCCTCTCGCTTGCGCTCGCTCTCTCTCTCTCTCTCTCTCTCTCTTTGTGCATCTCTTGGGGATGCACAACCTTTTGGGTGAGATAGAGAGAGCAGATCGATTAAGGGAAAAATCTGAAACCCAAACTCGAACTCAAAGTTAGTCTGAATCAAAAGGAAAAAACCGAAACCGAATTCCATAATTTATGCACTATACAACACTGCACACATACACGGGCGGCCAGCATTCCTCTCACACTCGTCTCGACTCACACATACACACAGTCACGCAGCGCGCAACACCTACATGGCAGAGCAACCACTTTCGTAGTTTTCTTTTCGCCCTGTTTCTCTGTTTCTGGGCAGTAATGTGTGTGTACACATCAGATTTTGAAATAGCTAAAAAATACAACACACAAACAAAATAAAATGCCACAGATAACTGAGATCGCACAGTTGTTGCATATTCTTCCTCTTGCCTCATCGCTCCTGCATTCTCATCCTCCTCCTGTTCCTTTTTCACACTCCACCGTCACACACACACACACAGCGCCGGGGCAGCGACCGCTATAAGGCAATTAAAAACTATTAAGCTGCAGCGGAAATGTTTAAACACGGCTCAAACGCAATTTGCCACTTTGCGCGAAAACAATTTGCAATCCAACGGCACTTGGCACTGTTATTTATATTAATTTGTTGCAGCTCTTCTTTCATACACTAACACACACACACCCTCTCACTTTTGCATTTGCATTTCGTTTTTCGGCATCCTGCGTTTTATTTGCGATTATTTCACAATCATCTTATCGCCGATCTAGTAATCCTTGGTTTTTTACATTTTGTGCCACTTTCTCTTTCGATTTCGCACACGGGAAAATTCTGCGATCGATTTTTGTAATTGTAATTCGCAACAAATATAAGGGAAAACTTGCCGTCGGCTCAGTGTTGCCCTAAAAAATCTCAAATAGTCGAAATTTCACCCTAAAAAATCCAAAACAATAACGTAACGATCTACGACGTAAGTGAACAAAAACGTGAAGATTTACGACGTAAGTGAACAAAAACGTAAAGATTGGACTATCACGAAAGAAACGTAAATGCCAGGGAATCATCGATGTTTCTCCACCTCTGTTGGTATCGATGGTTTCGATATTTAGTTTAATATTTTTGCCATTTTAGGTGATTTATAATAAAAAAAAAGAAATTTTATAGAGATTTTCTTACAAAAAATTAATCAATCGTTCCGAAAAAACCCTAAACTTTCCCCCTAAAAATTCTTCCCCCCTAAAATTCCACCTAGGACATCAAAAAACCTCTAAATCTAGGGGGAAAACCCCTGATCTGGGAACTGCGTCGGCTCAATAAAAATAGCGATGGGATCGATTGTTTGTCGGCCCTGGCGATGGTACTTGGCCAATTTTTAAATTTTATTTTAAGGGTTTTAAATTTGTAATTTGTTTAGCTTGGTATTAGGGAAGAATTTACAGCTATTTGAAAATAACTTAATGCGGTTGCTTTAACGAAACCAAATTTAAGAGTAGCAGCTATCGATATGAACATGAGGGGTATTCAATACCGATTCCGACGAGATTTTTTATTTGTCGGTGGTGGTTTCCTAAAAAACTGGTCATTATTTAAACCCAAATGAAGTGAAAAACAAAGAACCCAAAACAATTAAAGTCGCTAACATCCTTAACAACTGATTTTTCCTCCAATGTTGAATATATGTAGTTAATGGAGAAAGACTACATAAAGGTTTTTAAGGAGTTGTTACTGAAATTTAAAGATATATTGTTATTTAACGATTCTGAATACTTGTAAAATATAAAACAAAAGATATTAAGTTATGCAGCAAGAGTTTTTGATCCCAGAGTCACCTGGAATCCATTTATATGGCAAAGACAGCAAAATAATCGAGACTTTTTCTGATAAACGAATTAATGCTGATCTGATGCATTTTATTTTAACACAACGATAATAATTTATATACAGACAAATGCACAATTGCTAAAAATATATTTCGACCCAACTTGAGCAGGCCCCGCATGCAAGTCTCTGTCCGTTTGGTTTGCCCATCACTAAGTGTGACCACACCACTCTTGGCCAACCAAACAGTGTGGCCATTCCGTATATTTTTTTCGGCCAGATCTCGAGATGGCGCTGTGCGAAAACCTGTTCCGTTCCCGCCGCCAGCCGCCCGCACCCGTCACCCCACCTGCTCGGCGGATTCCATGACACTCTGTGTGGGGCAATAAAAACAAACAGAACGCTTGGCGGCCGCGCCTGCCACCTGAGCGGCCAACTGTAAAAGTGGGACGCCAGCGCAGAAGAAGAAGCAGCAACAACAACACGGCGACAGCGACCGCGACGCAGGCAGAGGCAGCAGCAACGGATTGGATTCAAAAGATTTCACTTTTCGACTGGCGACTCAACGGAGCGGAGCTAAAAAAAGACGTTTACCCCCAACCAGCAAGAGTGCCTAATAATTGCGGTTTTGTACCTGAGAAAGCACAGAGAGCTCGAGAGCAACCAGTGAGAATGTACCGCGCCAGGGGAATACGGATTATTATGCAACAGCTGGGCCAAAGGATTCCCATTTCTGGGGAGCTGCATCCGTCCGCCGTTGCGCCTGCGCTGAAAACTTTCACTTCGCAGCAGCACCGCTGGACGTCAACATCGACCGTGACGGGCAAGCAATCGTCGAACGTCCAGGTGACTCCTCCGCCGCGCCACGACTGGAACCGGGCCGTCAGCGAGGCGGAGAGGATCGTGGGCTATCCCACGTCCTTCCTCAGCCTGCGCTGGCTGCTCAGCGATGAGATTGCCAATGTGGCGCTGCATTTGCGTAAACTAGTGGGCAGCGCCCATCCTCTGATGAAGACAGCCAAGTGAGTAAGGATTTGAAACGATGAGGGTTTACGATGGAGAAAGTGAAGGTTTTCCCCAATAATATGTATCAGGGGGTACTGCGGGAATTGGCGAAAGGGATGAACAAAATCAATTAAACCGGCATCCAAAAGCATGCTACTAAAACATATTATTTCGGTAGCTTACAATTTCTATTGCATACTCTTAGGCTCGTTTTAAAATGATTTAAAGTCGAACTATTTCCGTGGCATATCTTTTAAACAATCATCTCTTTTAGGCACCTGCTCTACAATGGCAAGAACACTATGCAGGCTTGGGGATTGATTGTGCTCCTGGTGTCCAAGGCAGCAGGACATGCACCCAGTGTGCCCGATGTGGAGCAGGACAAGAGCGCTGGCGTGCTCCATTCTCAACGGGCCCTGGCCGAGGTCACTGAAATGATCCGTATCTCTCATCTGGTGCACAATGTAAGTTTTGCTTGTCCTTAAAGATAAACAAATATTCAATTATTAACATTTTATTTATTAATTTAGAGCGTGGTAAATCTGCAGTCCAGCACGCAGGCTGGCCAAGATGGGGCCACCTACGACGACATGTCTTTTGGCAACAAGATCGGCCTGCTGACCGGCGACTATCTACTGGGCCATTCTAGCGCGGAGCTGGCGAATTTGCGCAACCAGGAGGTGGTGGAGCTGATCTCGTCGGCGGTGCGCGACTTCTCCGAGTCGGAATTCATTGGCGAACGGGATGAGCAAAATAATCCGCTGCCGTACAAGCCGGGCACGTTCCAGCGGCCATCGCTGAGCGTTGGCGTGGACTTCAACGAGCACGATGTGATGACACCGATGCCGATCGCTCAGGTTCTTGGCAATCCGGAGCAGGAATGGGAATGCCGCAATATACTGAATGCTGGCAGTTTGCTGGGCAAGTCCTGTCAGGCGTCCTTGAAGTTGGCCGGCCAAAGTGAGGAGCTGCAGCGGCATGCCTATCGCTTTGGCAAGCATTTGGCGTTGGCCTGGCAGGCTTGCCTCGACGCAGAGCCCTTCCAGTGTCCCACACTGCCGCTAGATGCCACTTTCAGCTTGGTTAGTGCTCCGGTTCTATTCCACCTGGAGCATGATCCCGCTATCTATGCCCAACTGGAGGCGGGCAAGCAATCGGTGGATAACATTGACTACGAGAAGATTCACAAGGCAGTCCTAGCGGGTCCGGCGTTGGTAAAGACCAAGGAGCTGCAGCGAAAGCACACGGCTGCAGCTCTGGCCGTTCTCCAGCACTTTCCGGCCACAGATGCTCGCCAGGCGCTGGAGAACATCATTCTGGCCATGCAGGATCTTTGATCCGCAACGAAATATTTGTCTCCACGGGTTCTGGGCTTACGTTTAGTTGTATTTATTCCATTGGGTCATCCCTTTCCTTAATTAAAGCGAACAATTGTTGACTGATGTTAGATGGGGTTTATGTACTTTGCATAAACTTGTAATTAGTGTTCCAAAGTACTGTATGCAAAGTCCCAATGTTAGTCAATATATATTCGAACTCTTTTTATATTGTTAACAAAAGGGTGTGAGTTTTAATGGGAAATAGAGACCACAAAAAACATGGTTGGGAACCAAACTTCAAGCTGATGTTACTTTAACTTCAGCTCTAATTCAACTATTAAAAATAAATAATTTAACTAAAGTTAAGTACAATCAATACAGATCACTGATCGTGGCTCCTCTAGCGTCTGGTGATCCTCATCAGGATCAGTTCCTTGCAGCGATCGTATTCGAAATACTGAGGGAAATCCAGCGGCAGATGCTCCAGATTCCATGGCTTGTTGGCAGTTTGACGGAGAAAGTACTCGTACATGGGTGCCACCGAATCGCAATCCTCCAGGGTGAAGACATAGCGCTTCTCCAGGGCCATGTAAATGGTCTTAGATCGCCCGACTTCACGGCTCCTATCCAGAAACTGATCCACCACAGCGATGAAGGCGTCGGTGAGGGTATCGCAGTAGATAACATCGCCAGCCAGGATGATATCGCTATCATCGATGGCCTTTAGGAGCTCCTTTGATTGTTCTCCTCGTGGAGTGAGGAAGTCAAACTCCAGCACAGACACCTGGCCAGTAAGAAGCTGCGAGTTCCTCTCCACATTGCCGCGAATCAACTTGAGGATGCAGCCCAAATCCACATCTGTGCAGTACACTCTCCCGGGGTTGTGGATTCCAGCTGCTATGCTTGTGAGGCCCACGCCCGCCCCCAGTTCCATGATGGTTTGCCCAGCAAACTCCTGCCGCTTGGCAAAGAGGTAATCGGCCAGGAGCAGCGCACCGCGCCATACTTGTAGCCCCACCAGGCGCAGCTCCGTGGCCTCGGAATGTTCCAGTTCGATCACGCCACGCCGTGGCCTTGGCACCTCAAGGTCACCATCGCTGTCCGTCGTAATCCCCGCCAGCTGCTCTAGCGGATAGACGAAGCGGAACTTGGACACAGCCCGGCTGCCATCGCGCGTGGTCTGGTAATTGGTCTCGCTGTAGATCTCCGACGTGACCGTGAACATGGTCGAGTTATGTATGCATCGCGGCTATATATGTTATGTTAAATATATATATTATATATGTTTTTAATGTTGCGGTCGTCAGCTGCGACATATTCCCGGGCTCATCTGCGGAAATATGGTCGCACTGTCACGACTATCGATTGATTTGGACAGATAGCGAGTCACGGCCAATCGGAACTGGATTTATTTTTGCACAGTGGAAAAAACCACGGAACACTCAGAAAATACTAGGGTTTGATTAAACTTAGGAAAACTTATGTTTTCTAAAATATGGGCATTTTCAGGATGGCGAACATTTTAAGATATAGGACGAACCTTTTTAGATCAGGTTTCATGGTTAATTTGAGCGGTAAAGGCCTTAAAAGGCATGAAAGGTTAACATGTTTCGATGTTTTGGAATATTCCTTCTTTCATTTTTGAGTAAGCTCTTTTTATTGTAAGGTATTCTGAAAATATTTTACCAAGCGTTTAAGGGGTTTGGCCATTGCCCGAAGACTTTTCCCTTCTTTTTTAAGATACTTTTTAAGCAAATGGTATTCTTCTTTAACTGTTTAATTTTGATTTGGTCCATCTAACGTTCTTTATATTTATTAAGATTTAAGCATAGCATTAAAAAAACCGCGGTAGCCCCCTCTAATTTTTTATTTAAATTTGTCGCCTTAATGTAACTTTTCAAAATATGTATAAACAATTGGCAGGCATACATTCAAAAAGAATCGAGCAATAACTAATAAAATTATGCCAATGCACTTATTATTTTGGCCATTAGTATATACACTGCTGGCCAAAATAATAAGTACATAGGCTTGGTGCAACTTTGTTTGGTTATTGCTCGATTTTTTTTTAATATATGCCTGCCAATTGATAATATATTTAAAAGTTACAGTATGGCGAATTCTTTAAATAAAAAAATTAGAGGGGTTTACCGCGTTTTTTTAAAGCTATGCTTAAATTTGTGGTGAATGGACGTTTTCAGCCAGACCAAAATAATAAGTACACCAATTCTACAAAGCTTATAACTCGAAACGTATTACAATTTCCACACTGTTTTCTTAATATTAGTAATCTTATGATAGCAATTAGTATATTAACACTTATTTTGAAATAATTTGTTGATTATTTTTGACATACTAAAAATAAGTTTGCGACGAGTCACCCTTAGAAACTTATACCGGGCTTTTTGCAAGAATTCCCACAATACTTGGGCGTTATGAAACGTATTTTGGCACAAATACAAAGTTTCTAGTCTCCCCATAAGTTTACAATTGGGTTTAAGTCCGTAGACCGACTTCGACAACTTATAACGTTACCTTGTTTGCTCAGGCATTGATCCTGGCGTGGGTTTTATGTCGTTGTCCTGTTGAAAGAGGAATCTCAAGGACATTCTTTTGGCAGTAAACGGTTCGCATAATGACTGTTAACTTATTTTTATAATCGAATCGTGTCATAATCCCAGTTATGCGATGTATCGGACAAGAGCATGACGAGATATATAGCCCCCAAAATATTACTCATCCGCCACCGTGCTTGAGGGACTTCTATGTGTAGCGGACGTCAAATTTTTTGCCTTTTGAGCTTTTTGCCTTTTTGAACATGTCGTTTGGAGTCATTATCAAACAGATTTATATTTATTTCGGAGTTCCATAAAATAATATTTTACTCTCTCGACCCATCTGGTCTAGAGCACCCCAAAATATTTTCCAAAACTTTTTGCACCATCTGAAAATTTATTTTCTTGAAGTAACGGACTTTTTAGGGTATATATTCTGGTAAGTCTACATTTTAAGATGTAGATCGAACCTTTTTAGATTAGGTTTCATGTCTAATTTGAGCGGTAGGGGCCTGGAGAGACATGGAAGGTTTAATTGTTGATATATTGACGATGCAGTTGTTCGATGTTTCTGAAAATATCTTCTTTGGTTCTTGTTTTTCCAGTAAGCACTTTTTATTGTAAGGTAATCTGAATACAAATACATCAAGAGTTTGAGGGTTTTCATAATTTCCTGAAGACTTTTTCTTTTTTTTAAGATATAAAGCATATTGGTCATCTTCAACACTTCAATTTTGATTTGGTCCATCTAAAGTGTTTTTTTTTTCACTTGTCCATTGTTAAATATGTAAGAAGTTATTAAAAAACAATATATTTTGAGCCTAATTGTCGATTAAATACTTCAAAATTGTAAAATAAGAACGGTGTACTTATTATTTTGGTCAGGCCAAAAACGTCCATTCAACACAAATTTATTCATAGCATTAAAAGAACGCGGTAAACCTGTCTAATTTTTTACTTGAAAGATTGGCCTACTGTAACTTTTCAATATGTAAATAATTGGCAGGCATACATTCAAAAAGAATCGAGCAATAACCAAACAAAGTGGCATGGCACGATGCCTATGTACTTATTATTTTGGCCAGTAGTGTACATGTACTTTTCATGAATGATAATTGTTAATAGGAATAATATCCTGATTCCATTTATATATACATATATACTTAAGAAGGTTTATAAGTTTTCGAAGTACGATTTAATACGATTTTTGTATTCTCTCGGATCCCCGCAATATTTACAAACTAATGATTCAGGAAATATTTAAGGCTTCTGTGATAAACAAAATTTCGCAAAAATCCATATGAGGATACTTTAAAAAAAATGTTGCTAATTTTATTTGAACCAACATTAAGCGTAGTGAAAGTTTTTGAGTGTAGTGCACTTTAAAATTAAAAAGGATGAATTCGGTGGCAAGCCAGCAGTGCAAAAAAACCCTATTTGCCAAATGGCCAAGACCAAAAACTAAGCCACGCCTCTGAAGAATTTTCAAAATATCTTGTTTTATTTAATCTTGTTGTTTTGCACTTTCACCCCCATTTCTTCTGAGCTAACTGATTTTTCAAAAATCGATGGTTCGGAGCATCGAAGCGACTATCACCTGCCTTATTCTTAAATGCCTGTATTCATATATATTTTCCGATCAACATAGCAATGGAGAATTCTACTGGTCGAAAAACTTAGTCAAGCAATCCGGCACTCTTAATTCAAACCGAAATTCCCCTTGGTGCTGTTGCTCATCTGACTCTACATTCAGTCTATAACATTTAATGGAAGAGAGAACAACTATTCTAGAAGATAAATTTTGTAGAAAAAATTCTATATTAGTATACAACTTTTTATTTTTATGTAAAAATTTTCCAGTGAAAAACTTTGCTTTTTAGAAACATTTTTTTACGCGGGTTGAGAAAAATCATGAGTACCCCAAATTTTTACGGTCGCGATGCGTGTAGCTCCGAAATGTTCCTTTCGGAGAAAGATTCGGAGACTGGCTTTTTGAATTTCCTGAGCGAGTACAAGCTTCTCTGCGATGACGATTGGACCAACGAGAAGATATTGGTTGAAGCTAAGCGTCGGTGGTCTGAAATGTCTCGAGATCAGCGGGAACCGTTCAAGGTAAGTTGTGGTAGCCGATATCCGCTCCCAATCCCTTGAATTAAATTTGGGTATCTTTTGTTGTGTATAGGATGTGTGCAGCTCCTGCGGCTGTGTCAACCAGAGCTCAAGCCAGAAATCCGTCGCTACGAACTGCGAGCAGGTGGTGGAATGCTGTGATCACGCAACATCAGTGATGAGTGAAACCAGCTATGGCTGCGGCGATGCCGGCTTTGACCAATTCCTGGAGGAGTACACTATGCAAGCATCGGAAGCAGCTGCGCGATACTGGGATAAAATGTCCAAGCGTCAGCGTGCAGAGTACGCTTATGTAAGTTAAGCTATTGTAAGATATTCCTTAAAATTATGATCCCTTCTACTCTCAATAGAGAGACGGATTCGGCAACAGTTCCAGTGCCGCATCATTTGCTACCGAGGGCGGGCAGTTTTCGAATGTCGATGACCCGACATCAGCGATGAGTGCTGACTACACTTTCGATAGGGCCGGCTGTGCCAGAAAGCGAAGGTGTGCAAAGCCGAAGAGGAAGTCCTGCCATAAGCCAATGAAGCGCCGTTGCGCCTCCAAGCCCAGGTGCCCCAGACCCAGGTGCCCCAAACCCAGGGCCGCCAGGAAGTGCCACAAGCCAAGGGCCGCTAAGAGATGCCCCAAACCCAGATGTCCCAAGAGATGCCCAAAACCGAGGTCGGCAAAGAGATGCCCAAAACCGAATCCAGCGTGCCCGATGATGACATTTATGAAGCCCGAGGAACAGAAAAAAGACCAAGAACCGATGACAAAGAACAAATAGGTCGAGCTCACCCGCCTCTCCCGGTCTAACCTTTTTTTTTTTAAATATTTTTCGGCTACACCTGCTATCTCAGATTGGCAAATAAAAAAACTGTCTAAATTTAATCTGTATAAGATGTACTTATAATGGATGCCTTCACGACAAGGGAGGGAAGTCCTTATACCATTTCAATTTATTCCAATTGATTTTCTATTCCAATTGAAGCGAAATCAGTTCCTGCAAATTTGCTCCACTGTGCAGGCCAGGTGCTGAAAAATCTGGTACCCATAGGGTAACTTCGTGCAAGCCGATAATGTACTATATGTGTTGGCACAGTTGCAAATGTAAACTTTAGACTTTATTCCCAGGCGTATGCAGCATTTAAATGATAAATGTATTTTTATATAGTTAAATTAAATATTTGTATATTTAATGGCACTATTCTTTAATACTTTTTTTTAACGTCTTTAAACTTAAACAAAAAATGAACGTATTTTTTGAAACAAAAGTTTTGGCACAGTGGCCTTATTTATTTGAATTTTTCTTATTTTAAGCCTAATCTGGTAGGGAAATTGATAACGGAACTCCCCCTTAAATATATGGCGTCCAAAAGTTTATGAAAAATAAACATTTTTTAAGGTTATTTTGATATTTGTATGAATTTTCTCAGAATTAAGCATAAGCACACAGAAATCAACGTATTTCAGCAAAAAAAGTCCTTAACAAGTACAATGAAGGATAATCTTATAACGAAATAGCCAAGTTTATGTAAACTTATCATCTTTAAGCTGTAAAAAAGGTCGAACAAATGTTTATTTTTAAGCTTAAAATATTAAAAAAAAATAGTTGTTTAACTTTAAATGTTGTATTTTATAACCAATGAATTTTCAACAAAATGAGGTATCAGTCACTTAAATTGGACAAAAACTAAAACTAAAACTAAGCTAGCAGTAACGTTTTTTTTTTAATTGTATTTTATGTTTACCCGTTTTCCCAAAATCGTGTCCACCGCAAGGTACTTAATAAAAGGGGTCGGCAAATTGGGTATATCTTCGCTATTTTGATTTTTGTTATCCATAGAAAAGGCCAAATATATAAATTACATTTTTAAGATCGGTGTACTTAAAAAATCCAAAGTTAATTTTGTAACCAATGGTATTAAATTGGTATATTTCTGGATGGTAGTTTTAGGTACTTAT
>VNJZ01002494.1:0-44835 GCA_008042795.1 Drosophila asahinai | reverse complement strand
ATAAACTAATTCCAAAACAATTTTTTTTTTTTTTTTTTAATACACAACATAGTTTAGGAGAAATTACAAACTTTTTGTTGATATAATTCTTAGAAATATTTATGTGGTAGTAAGGTAATCGAAGTTGAAAATCAAATGACAAAGTAATTCAAATTTAGTTAATAGACTAATTTAAGTTTTTAAACCAAATAAGGAGTATAAATATGTACGCCCCTATTTCATACTTAATTATTTATTTAATATTTAATTTTAATTATATTTCACAGAAATCTCTCCCAGATACAAGTGTCAGTCAAATATACCCTCTCATCCCGAGGGAATGTGCCAACTTTTCCACAAATTTTGGCTTAGAGCGGCCAGGGGCTTGGGCCTGGCCGCGGCTGTCGCTTCCAATGGCCCATTCAAAATTACGAGCCAACAGTTTCCGCAGTGTTTTTTGTCATTTCCATGCGCTCATTGTCAGTTTTAAGTAAGCAACTTCCGCGTTGTTGTAGCTCCACTGTACTTGTTGTTGTCGCCACTCTCGTTGCTTTTGGCTTTGCAGCAGCCAAAAGTTTTGCGTCCAAAAGTCTGCCTACAAATGCAGACAAATATGGAAAAACTCATGAAATGCAATAAATTTTCAAATATATTTTGTGTGTGCGCGGCAGCCGAGTTTTTCATTTGTCTGTTTTTGTTTTTGATTCTTTTTCTTTCTCATTTTCATGCAGTTTTTGTTAGTTTCGTTTGATTGTTTGGTTCTGTGGGCTCGCCGCGTATAGATTTTCATTGTTTTAAACTGGTAACTTTTTCTTGGTGCAGTGCACAGAAAAGAACTGATAAAGCCACGATTTGCAAACAATTCAAACACCGAAATAGAGGCAGAAGCCAAAAAAAATACAGAAAATACAGAAAAGATAGGGACGGGCGTGCGCTCCAGAAATTGACGGAGTTTAAGGCCGAGAGAACCATATAAATCAAATGTCTATTGCGTAAAGTCAGAAGACCGAATTTACGAGTGGCTTCGAAAGGCAAAGCCGGCCAAATATAGCAGATATAGTATCTGCGGGACAATGACAAATATAAAATTGATTTAAGGCAGAGTGCAACTACTGAAGTGACTGTACATATACATAAGTGGCGCATTTTAAAATAGCAAATTTTTAAGACAGATAAACATATATTTTTGAAGGCCTAATAAACTGTTTTTAAATGTCAGAGAAATGTTTGAGTATACGCAAGTTTAGGGTATAATATTTCCCATATATTAAAATAAATAAATAAATAATATGCTACTTGCCTTCGCGAAAAACACATCGATCCTTAAGGACTTTGAAACCTCCTAAATTATCGTCAGGGTCATACTCACCCATCCGGACTCATTGGCCTATGCAGGGCCCTGCGAGGGCCGTCCGGGATAACCTAACCTAACCTAATAAATAAAGATTACGTTGCTTTAAAATATATAAATATAAATATGTGATAAAAGCCAGATGAATTAATCAACGGATGTGCTATAATTCATAAATGTGAATAAATAAAAACAAAGGTTTGCTTACAAAATTAGTAAAGTAAACATTTGGTTAGGATAAAATTATATTTCTTTTTTGGCTTATTTCTACTTTTTTCCATTTGAATTTTAAAATACTGTTTAAAATAATTTATGAGAGTTTTTTTTAGATTTACTCTGCAAACTTTCTTGCTGGAATGTGAGTCATTCATTTTATTTTTCCACTTACCATTAACGTCACAAGACAAATGAAAAGAATATACCCAAAGCATGACTCTTTGAGTGGAAAAACCTTTACTTCGAACTTGGCTGTCACCCCCTTCTAACAGATTGTAAATTTTGAGAGATTTCCCCCAGAATTGCCCCATCAGCCGTCGGAGACACAACAACAAATCAAATCAAAGAAAATCACAGGGAACTGAACAGAATATAGAACCTGCCGAACATCGCCCATCTTGTGGTAACTGATAAAAGATAACCATTACGCCTCGATCGACTTCTGCGAGGAACGGCGATAAGAGGACGCAGTGGAAGGTGGCTTGGATGAGTGGTCGGCCGACTGGCTATATAAGCTAGCACCCGTTGGCTGTGGGCCCCAATAGAAGCCCTGAGCCGGAACACTGCGGATCGGATCGGAGCTAACTAGAACTGAGAAAAGCCAAAAACACAAAATGCTGAAGCTACTTGCCCTGGTGCTGCTCCTCTGCGGCACGGCCCTGGCCGGCGAAAGCTACGACGGGTGAGTTATCAAACGTAGGAGCAGGATTAGCCGGAGGGATCTAGATTTATATGTATTTATATATTTTAATATATTAAAATATTTAATATACAACTTTGTTTATTTTAAAGCCAAAAAATAATTCAGAAGTTTTAGAAAAGAAAAAACACTAAATATTCGATTTAATGAATTAAATTAATATTAATTGCAATATTTCTCACTTCTTTACTTTGTTTCAATAGCAAGCTTTAAATTATATTTTAATGTTTTTTTTAGCTACAAGATCTACGACGTTCAGGCTCACAATGCCTTCGAGAAGCAGCTGCTGCTGCGTTTGTCCAGCAACGAGGACTACGACTTCTTCGATCTGCCCCGGTCCTTGGATTCCACGAGCCGCGTGATGGTGAAGCCGGGGGATCAGGAGGGTTTCGAGCATCTGCTGGAGAAGTACAATGTGGCCTACTTGGTGGTCGATGAGAACCTGGGTGAGTCCCTGCGCCAGGAGCACGAGGAGAACCAGAACCAGCGACTGATGAACCTGCGCTCCGCCGGACGGAGCATCAGCTTCACCGCCTTCCATCGCCACGCCGAGATCAATGCCTATTTGGACGAGCTTGCCGCCGCCTATCCCAGCCGCGTTAAGGTCGAGGTCGCTGGCAAGTCCTACGAGAAGCGAGACATCAAAACCATCACGATCACCAATGGCGATGGCCGGACCGGCAAGAAGGTGATCTTCCTGGATGCCGGAATCCATGCCCGCGAGTGGATTGCCCACGCCGGAGCTCTGTACGTGATCCATCAGCTGGTGGAGAACTTTGCCGCCAACTCGGATCTGCTGAAGGACTTCGACTGGGTCATCCTGCCTGTGGTGAATCCCGACGGCTATGAGTACACCCACACTACGACTCGCTTGTGGCGCAAAACCCGCAAGCCGATCAGCGCCGCCTGCTACGGCACCGATGCCAACCGCAACTTCGACTTCCACTGGGGTGAGGTGGGCGCCTCCAGCTACTCCTGCTCCGACACCTACATGGGCGAGACCGCCTTCTCCGAGCCGGAGACGCAGTTGGTTCGCGATCTGCTCCTGAACTTGAAGGGACGCGGCAAGTTCTACCTGACGCTGCACTCGTACGGCAACTACCTGCTGTACCCCTGGGGATGGACCTCGTAAGTGCCTAACACTGAGTGTTTTCTCATTATTTTACTTATTGAGTACCGTAACTCACCTGGTTCCTATGGAGTTTCTCATCCATCGCTGCATCACCTGCTCGTTAACAGTGAGAAATGTATTCACCTGTAATGCCCATTCATTACACCGATTTGCAACGTAATGGAGGAGGTACTTTTACGGTTTTCAATTAATTTTGGTAGCACCATTAGTAAATTGTGTTATTTTTAGTATAGTTGAATTACTGTTTTGTTTACGTGGACGCCTCTCATTACTCAAAGCTATTCCTAGCTTACATTTTCAGCCGCTTAGTAACATTTACTTTTTACATTCTGATTTTACCTAACTTAAGTGCTCAGTTAAACGTGTTACATGTATTTACGCTTTTCTCTGTCACAAATCTTAAATTAAGACCTATTTTTAACCAAAAGAAAATAGGAAATACTTAGGCCAGGTTTGTCGCTCCCTGTCAAAATTTCGCGCTCAGATAAAGTCATGGCTAAGTGTTAATGTGAGAGCTAACTTTGACAGGAACCCGACGTCCTGCCAAATCTTTTCCGGTCGACAAAAGGAAAGCTGATTTCTGATAGCCAAGTGAAGGAGAATAAGAGACTTACAGCTGCTTTCAATCGCTGCGCCTTATAGCACAAATCGTCGCTTGACAGCAATAATCGATGGCTAACAACACCATTAACAAGAATATGTTATTCTTTGACCTTCAGATACATTTTAGTAGGGCAGAAACCCGATTTGCTTTACGATAAGTGTATCTTTTCCGTACAGATAGCTTTTAGTATTTTATGTTAAACTATCTTCTGATATTCTTTGTGTAACACCATCATGTCATGTCACAATTATTGCATTCTTTTGATATTTTTCCTCTAAAATTTATAATAATTAACCCATCTTCCGCAGTGCTCTTCCCAGCACCTGGCGCGACATCGATGCAGTGGCCCAGGCTGGTGCCGATGCCATCAAGAGCTCCACCGGAACCAAGTACACAGTGGGCAGCTCCACTAACGTCCTGTACGCCGCTGCCGGCGGCAGCGATGACTACGCCTTCGCAGTGGCCGAGTTCCCGGTGTCCATCACCATGGAGCTGCCGGCTGGTGGCACCGGATTCAATCCCAGCACCAGCCAGATCCTGGGCTTCGTGTCGGAGACCTGGCTGGGCATCCAGGCCATGGCCAAGGCGGTCGTGCAGAAGTACTAGGCGAGTGCAATAAACGCCAGCGATGATATTTTCTAATCACTGGGTCTTCTTGCTAATTGGGAATTCTATTCGCGCTCGGGGAAGATAGGCTGCTTGGTCGCCTCTCCCCGCAGGGAGGCCGTATCACTCGCGCCGTGGCATTGACACACTGGACTAATTGGGTGGGGCTCTCGGATCTCCTCCACTTCACTCCACTCTTGGCTCTTCGGACTTATCGCGGCTTGTTAATTGGGTTCATCGAGTGGAGGGGTATTCAAGTGGTGGTCTAGATTATCGCGCTTCTTTGGAACTGGCCAAAGCGACTGCCTTGTAGGCCTTAGACGGAATTTCTTCAAGTATATTTAAATGTAAATTTCAAGGGTGACTTTTGAAATTATTTGGTATACACTTAAATCGATATGCTGCACATTTTTTAGACAAATGTTAAATACTTCCTGAAATTAGGTTAACTTTAATTAATTACTTTGCTAAGTTAGGCAATTCTTAGCTAAATTCAAAATGTGCATATGTTAAGGTAACTCAGAAGAATTGTTTAATACAAGTTCGATGCGCGGTTAATAATTCTTTTAAGTAATTAAATAATTAATTACTTGGTGAAATTATGTAACTTTTGTATAAATTGTAAATGTTTAAATTTAAAGGTACGATTTTAAACTCAGAAAATATGCCTTAACATTTAAAAGCAATTTTTTGGGGTTTAAAACATTTTTGAAGTGGTTAAATAAGTCTCCCAAGTCAAATTAGATCTAATTTCTAGGGGAAATGTGATTTCTTATATTTATATTGCTATAAGGTTATAATTTTTGTATAAAAAGTATAAATCAAGTACATAAGAAACCTATTTCATTGATAAGGAAAGTTACTGCCATCAAAATATAAAATCTAAGAGCCATATCATAATCAAAGCTAACGATAAGGAACGATTCAAATACCTTATTAAGAAACCTCTAAAAGTTAAGGAAACAAGCGAAATAGATATAGATATAACTATCCTATAAACCGTGCTATCTATAATAGAAATACACAAATGTAATCTGATAGATAGAACAACGAATTGCTTTTACATTGAAACCAATTAACTTTTATCAGACTGGACAAACCGAATTAATGATAGCTTTTATAACCGCATATAAGATTTAATCGATTTATTGCCAGAACCAGGTTAGTACTTCAGGCAAGTGGATACTTCTCCACCACTTTGCGGGCCATGGCAGCAATGCCCACCCAGGTCTCCTTGACCATGTGATCAATGTCCGAGGCAGGCGGGTCGAAGCCAGTGCCTCCAGGAGGCAGTTCCATGGTGAAGGAAATGGGAAAGCCCGCATTGAAGGCGTAGTCGTCACTGGCCCCGGCCGCCACATACAGGACGAGGGTGGAGGATCCTATCTTGTACTCAGTGCCGGTGGCCTCGAGTATGGCATCATATCCTGCTTTGGCCACCTCATGCAAGTCGTCAACCGTCTCCGGCAGATCTCTGGAAGGGATAAAATATTAAAGTGTGACCTTAATTAGAATTTCCAAGCACTTACGCGCTCCAGCCCCAGGGATATAGAATATAGGGTCCATAGGAGTGCAGGGTTAAGTACATCTTGCCGCGATCCGCATAGCTATGAATGAGATCTCCCACCACGAGAGCCTCCGGCTCGGAAAAGGCCTTCGATCCGGCGTAGGTGTTGTCGCAGGGATTCTCGGAGGCACCCTCCTCGTTCCAGTGAAAATCGAAGTTCCTGTTGGGATCGGTGCCGATGCAAGTGTCGCTGCTGGGTTTTCGGGTTTTCCGCCACATACGCGTGTCCGGCGTCAGTTGGGTGTACTCATAGCCATCGGGATTCACCACGGGCAGGATGACCCAATCGTAGTCCCTCAGCATATCGGCGTTCTCCTCGAGATTCTCCACAAGTTCGCCGATCAAGTAGACCACAGCCGCCGGAGATATCCATTCGCGAGCGTGGAAGCCGCCGTCGACGAGGATCACGTTCTTGTTCCGCCTGCCATCGCCATTGGTTATGGTCACGGTCTTCATCAGGCGCTTCTCGTAGCTCTTGCCCACCGTTTTCACGAAAACCCGACGCGGATACTCCTTGGCCAGGTCCTCGATGAACTGATTGATTTCGTCGTGGGAGTAGTAACGCTCCGTGCCCAGTCTTCCGTTGTAAGGAAACCACTGGCGCAACATGCGATCCGTGGCGAACTGGCGGCTCAGAGTCAGACCCACATTCCTGTTCACAATATCACAGCTCGCACTGTGCTCATCCATTAACTTCACGAAATTCACCTGCTCCTGGGGATGAACCATCACCCGAGCCGCGTGTCCGCCGGATGCGGAAAACACCTCGTAATACGACTCATTCTTGGCCAACTCAGAAATGGCAACCTGCAAGGCCGACGACCGAGCCTTCGAGGTCACCTCGTAGATCTTGTAACTGCATAAATAATTATTTTAAGTATCTGAAAAGTGTATTTCATATCCTACCCCTCGTATCTGTTGGCCTTCTGCAGTCCTGCGGACAGGCTCAGGCAACTCAGAGCCCACAAAAGCCACCAAACTTCCATCTTTCCACGTAGCCGGCTGTGCGGGAAATAAAAATTCCACCCGCAGAGCCAACTATCCGGGCTCGCAATATCGCATCGTTATCAACTAATCAAACTGCGCGGATGGTTGTAAAATCAAGAGAAATCGATCACTGGCTATGATTGCCGACAATCAAAATTTCGAACCCTTATCAGCCATGTTCTCAATTACACTCTTAAGTTTGGTTTGAAAACGCGAAACAAAGCCAAGTGAATTCAATTCAATTTCAATTATATGATAGGGTTTGTAATAAACAAAAAACAAAATACAACTACCAATTTAAGTGCAAAGTAAATAGATTAATTTTAAAGCAAGGGAATGGAAGCCCCCTTCAAGTTATCTGATTCTTAATGCTTTTACTTGGAGAGGCTTTTAGACATTAATAAAATAACTAATTTACCCTAATAGAGAAAAAATAGAAAAAAACGAACCCAACTATATCATATAGCTGCCATAGAAGCGATCGATCGATAGATTTCCAACGATCCAATTGAAGAGTGCAAAGGTAATCGAACTTCGGCTTACCAAAGTAAGCTTCCTTTCTTGTCATTTTATAAGAGAAGAGAAAACTATGCGAAGCAGATGGCATTACTATTTATTTTTAGTTGTAGTGACATCTCTTAATTCGGAGAGATTAAACAGAGAGATATCTCTGATTTGTAAAGGCAAGGTCTAGGTCAACGCCTATTAGATGTTGACACTCCAGTGACACTTCCCAGTTTGAGGATCCTAGTCCGATACCAATATAAATGGTCGACTCAGAGGCCCCCAACTCAAGCAATTATTATTTAGCAAGCCTACTTTTTTATTAGGGTAAATTAGTTATAATATTAACCACCACCATAGTCATCTTTCTAATTAGTTGGCAATAGCTGTACATACATGGATGGAATCGGGCTATTATATCTCATAGCTGCCATAGGAATGATCGGAAAAGTAATGGAAAAAAATATTAGAACTTTCTTGTTTTCCTACGTATTTTCATAAATTTTGAGATACAGCTGTTTTTACGGGTTAAGAATTACGATTTTAATTTCATTAAGATTGGATAACTACATCATATAGCTGCCATAGAACGATCAATTGATTTATATGCAAATGTAAAATTCTACATGTAAAATTTAAAATGTGTATGTAAATGTTATAAAAATGTACAAAGTTAAATATTTTAATTTCACCAAAATGGATCGACTTTCAATGATCCAATTGCAGACTGCAAGGGTATACAAACTTTGGCTTGCCGAAGTTAGCTTCCTTTCTTGTTTATTCTTGATTTAAGACGAAGTCATCGAACCCTGAACTGTCAACGCGCCAGCCAAACACTATACCAAACGCTCCACTCTGGCAACTCAATCCATCGAGAAAAAATTCATCTCGATTTCAAGAATGCTTCTTCCAGATAAAGTGAGAAGAAATGTTCTTGGAAAAAATGAAAATCGTTTAAAAGATTAAATTCCACTCGGCTTAAATTAATTCGGCTTTTTAAATAAGTACAATCAAAGGTTGCGGTATGAAAAAATTCCATTCAAAATCATTCAATGATTAATAAATCGCAAGCCTCTTCCCCTTCTTGGTGATAACGCAACATATGAACAGCCTCCAAGCCTCAGCAGCTGATTAGTTCCAAATCTTCTTCTTAGTTTAGCGTATTCATTTCTACCAAATCAATCGGCGCTTAGTACCATTTCATCATTCGGAAAAATAAGACAGAGGTTTATTTTATGTATATTCGTCGGGGCGAAAAAACACTCCAAGTTAAAAAGAAAATGATTACTCTATATGTGCTACTTGTGCTGGCTGTGGCCTGTGTCTTTGGAAGCCAAGACTTTGAGAGTGTTTGTCCACATGAGGCATGTTTTCTTAAGAACCATTCGAAATACTCGGATATTCAGGCTCCGAATATCAAGGTTCTTTCCTTGAGCCACGTCTCAGATTTGGAGATGCTTAAACTCACACCCAATCTCGAATACCTACATGCGAACGACTGCGAGGACGACTTCAACATGGAGGGCTTGCCTCCAATGCCCAATCTCAATCTCATCGATATTAGAACCTGCCATATTTCGGAACTACACAATTACCAGTTTGAGAATGTATTCAATTTGGCCAATCTCAAGCTGGCCGGAAACTCCATAGAGAGACTGTCCAATGAAACCTTCTACAAACTCTCCCACCTGGAGTTTCTAAATCTGGAGGACAACTTGATTAAGGACCTTCCGGGGGCTGTCTTCTATCCGCTGGAGAATCTGTATTGGGTAAACTTGACTAATAATAAAATCTCAATGCTGACGGAGGATCTCTTTTCACGGAATCAAAAATTAAGGGCGATCTATCTGGAAGGAAACCCGTTGAAAACCATTAATTTAGTTTTTTCTCCCTGGAGTGTCTCCTTAGTAGAAATAGATCTGAGTAATTGTATCCAACTGACGGATATACGATTGTCTATTGATGTATACAAAATACACCTGGACAACAGCGGACTCGAGAGACTGCAGATCAGAGGAACAATCAAATCAAAAATATATCATGAAAACAGTAAGGTAACTCATGCGGACTTTCATGGCACCTACTTCCAACAAACAATGGTACAAGCCTTTTGTGACCTGCCATCCCTTGAGTGGTTGGATCTGTCAAGTACCTCAAAACCCGACGATATCCCTATCTTCAATTTGGACGAGAATGAGAATGGGTGCAATTTTCCCAGTCTCAAGTTCCTCAACATGTCTTATAATAAATTAAGATATATTCCGCAGAGGTTACCTCTTTTTGGGCCAAATCTTACCACCCTGGACCTCGCTCATAATTTACTCGACGAGGAGTCCCTGGACTACTTCTCTTATTATAATGAGACTTATAAGTTTGAGGACAATTTCCCCAATCTCAAGTTATTCAATCTGTCTAATAATAAACTAAAAAATATTCCGCGGCGATTTCTTGGACCCAACCTTACCACCCTGGACATCTCCGATAATTTACTGGAGGACATATCCCTAGAATCCTTTGTTGGAGCCCACTCCCTTCGAAACCTTCATCTGGAGGGAAACCAACTGAAAAGCTTTGACTATCTATCTGTTTGCAGCGCACTGAAAAATCTTAAAAAGATGACCCTCTATGACAACCGTTTTAATGCCAGTTTTTACCACAGCATGGCCAAGTTCTTTAGAGGCACAGATCTGCATTTAATTCCAAGACCCAGGGTCTCACAGAAAAATTAGAACTTTGTCCTATGTCTTAACATTCTAATTGTGTTTTAAAAACAGTTTTTAAATTTGATGTAAGTTCCATAACATACATTTTATATATTTTTTAATGTATATCACATCAATGTAGTTAAATATCGTTAATAATAAATTCTTGTATTTCATGCATAATAATTTCTATATTTTATTATTTATTTGGGGGGCCCTGCCAGAGTTCAAACCTAACCAACCGAGGTGACTGTGAGTGCTAGCGAGATAAATAAAATGTGGCAATCCTAATGTGTAAATAAATAATTTTTTCTAGGGGTACGCATCAAAACAAATTGTATTAAAACAAGTAAGAAAGCTACAGTCGACGGTGCTCGGCTGTGAGATACCCGGTACCTAAACGTTTGCGCTTCACACTAAAAGGCAATTTAAAATTGTACATACATTATAATAGTCTACTTCGATACTTCTTAAAATAAATCGCCTCTCGAATTAGCTCCCGACCTAAACAATTGAATGTCATACTTAAATATGAATGATACATTTTATAGGAACACATAAAAACCCGCTCGATCGGCGTCAAAAAATGAATTGTTAATTTTTGTCATTTCTTGCTATATTCTTTTGTCATTTCTTCTGCAGTTGGCGCCATTATATCGCATTTTTGTGATTTTTGAGATTTTTTATTTTTAATGTTACCAAAATGGATGGATTTTCAACGATTCAATTGAAGACTGCAAGGGTAACGAACTTCGGCTTATCGAAGTAAGCTTCCTATCTTGTCATTTTACAAGAAAAAACTTTGCGATGCAGAAGTCATTACTGATTATTTTTAGTTGATCAATTGCGCTTAGTGACATCTCTTAATTCGGAGAGATTAAACAGTACAGCTTCGGCTAGGCACACCACGAGCTGAATACTTTTTATGTGCTGCTCGTGTGGGCTATCTCTGATTTGTAAAAGCAAGGTCTAGGTCAAACCCTATTAGATGTTGACACTCCAGTGACAGTTCCCAGTTTGAGGATCCTAGTCCGATACCAATATAAATGGTCGACTCAGAGGCCCCCAACTCAAGCAATTAATATTTAGCAAGCCTACTTTTAATTATGGTAAATTAGTTACTATATTAATGTCTAAAAATTTTAAGTTGTAAGTCTTTTATCCCGTCTGAAAGTCGCTAAAAAATCTATCAAACTATAGCAGAATGTCTTGCTAAATATTAATTGCTTGTATTGGGGGTCTCTGAGTCAACCATTTCCATTGGTACCGGAACAGGACCCTCACTCTGGAAAAGCGTCATGGGCCTCGGGCAAGCCGGTTTCGGCTTGCGGCAAATGCATTTAGGGTTGGAGTAACGGCGCTTAATAAACTTCATAGACTTGGGGCAGGCTTTCCTCATTGGCTTTGCGCAAGACTTCTTTAGTTTCTTCTTTCGCTCACAGACTCTGCCCCTGGAGGTGCTTCCCCCGCGTTTGATCACTCCATCGTCGCCACCCTCAGCCTTATCGCTGCACATGGTGTCTGACGAGACACTGGATCTCTTGGCGATTTTGGGTCTCTATAGGGAGCTATTGAGATCATAATATAGAATTTGGACCATCAGCCAGCTAAACTTACAGCAGAGAACATTGCTCGCTGGCGATCAGGCTTTTTCTCCCAGAATCGCGCGGCTGCTTCCGATATTTTAATGGTGTACTCCTCAAGGAAGTTGCAAAAGCGGACTTCGTCGGCTTCCTCCAGCTGGCCGCCGGCCTTAGAACCCTCTTTCGAGTTGGAACTATGTTCCGAACAATTTTCCTATAATGAGCAGAGATATCCATATTGAGTTGTTATATAAAATCCGGATATCAGCTAGCACATCTTACCGAGGAGAACTGCTTTATATGCCGAGTCGCCTCACTGGACATATCAGAGCTACACTCTTCACAACTGTGTATCTCTGGGGTACTCATAATTTTTAACTTTCCCATCACACGAAAATTTTTTTTAGAAAATAAAAATCCTACCGAATTTTTTTCTAAGAAATTCTGTTTACAGAAATTGTTGTGCTCCGATTGAGTTGGTCTTGTGGACTGAATGTAGATTCAGCTGAGCAACATTACAGAAAGGGTGTTCGGTTTGAATGGAAAGTCGCAGATTGCAGGAAACTTTAAGGACAATTTTCCTCTATTATGCGTACTTATATTGACCATTTTGTAGTTTAAAGAACTAGGCAAGAGTGAAATAAGTTCTTCACCGCTTTTTCCTCCTCAACGCCCCTTCAGCTTCCGAAGAAGTCATATGTATACACACATAGGAGCACAGTCTATTTATAAATTTTTACGCTCTCAACTTTGTGCTAGCGAGAGGTTCACAAATTTGTCGCTTGCAAAAACGTGCTTGCATATTGCAACTCAAATGTACGGCATCTTAGTGCTTATATTGATCATTGGAAGCTGGTAGTTTTCTTTATGCAGCTTCGGTGCCTGATAAATAAAGAAACCATAGATTTCTACACACCAGAAAACATGAAAAGTTTAAATTTAATTAAAGAAAATAACATATTTTCTAGTACATTTCAATGAGCTTCTCGGCCATGGCACGGATACCGATCCAGGTTTCCGTGACGAACTCATCGATGCGGGTGACTGGCGGATTGAATCCAATGCTGCCAGCTCCCGGCAACTCCATGGTGATGGACACATTGAAGCCGGCATAGTAACCGTAGTCGTCACTAGCTCCAGCAGCTATATAAAGGACATTGGTGGAGGATCCGTAAGTGTAGACGGTTCCAGTGGCGGTCTCAATGGCCTCGGCTCCAGCGCGGGCAACTGCATCCAGATCTTCCCAGTTATCGGGTAGATCGCTAATAGAATATGGATATTAAAAATATTAATTATAATAAAATGTATAGTACAATGTGCTTAATAATGTTATACTTAAATATTTGTGATACTTAAATATTAATTCTTATAAAATAAATGACTTGTAATTTACTTTAATGAATAATTAGATTTAAAATCTATATTTTGATGTGATTTAATAAAAGAAAACTGTGGATAAATGAAGCCTACTTTAGATACCTTATTAGTAATTTCAAATCTTAAATTTTGGTCTATGAAACTCTCAAAAAAATGTATATAAATGAATACTCTTTCCGTTAACTAAATACTTACGAAGTCCAGCCCCAAGGATACAGCAGATAGTTGCCGTACGAGTGGATGGTGAGGTACATAATACCCCGATCCGCCAGCGAGTGCATCAGATCCCGCACCACAATCGTCTCGGGCTCGGAGAAGGCAGTGGGACCGGCATAGGTATCCGCGCAGGGATTCGATGAGGCGCCCTCCTCGTTCCAGTGGAAAGCGAAGTTGCGGTTGGGATCCGCTCCGTAGCAGGTCTGTCCGGCGTAGGTGTAAGGCTGACGGGTCTTGCGCCACATGCGGGCGAGGGTTCCACCCTGCGAGTGCTCGTAGCCATCGGCATTGACCAGGGGCAGGATGACCCAGTCGTAGTCCTCCAGCAGGTAGGCATTCTGCTCGAACTGCTCCACCAGCTGATCAATGACATACAGAACCGCCGCCGGCGAGATCCATTCCCTGGCATGGAAGCCCCCATCCAAGAAGATCACCTTCTTGCCGGCCCTTCCATCGCCATTTGTGATGGTGATGGTCTTCAGGACGCGCTTCTCGTAGGACCAACCCACGGTTTTCACATAGACACGATGGGGGAACCGCTGGGCCAAGTCATCAATGTAGTTAATGATCTCCTCGTGGTTGTAATAGCGCTCCGTGCTCAAGCGACCCTTGCCCGTGATGGGGCTCAGGAGCCGCTGCATCTGCCTCTGGGCGAACTCCTCGGCAATGGAAGCGCCCAGATTGGAGTTCACAACGCTACTGGTGATCTGGTGTCCCTCAATGAGTTCCTGGAACTTCTCCAACTGTTCGGGGCTGACAACCACGCGGGATGGATGTCCCAACAGGCGACTCTCGCTGATGAAATCGAATCCCTCCAGGCTGAGCTGGTGCAGCAACTTCGCCTGGTCGGTGGTCGAGGGAGTCACCTCATAGATACGGTAGCTAAAATAAATATTTTAAACTTACTTCACCGGATTCTTGCTATACTTTCCTTCGTTTTAATCATTTTTATTTTAAATAAAAAGCTGACAACTTTTCTGCCCAACTACTTACTTCTCGTAGTCCCGATCGGCGGCCACCAAAGCAGCGCCCAAGAGCAGCACTAACAAGCCCAGGGAAAACTTCATCTTCGATCAGACTAAGCAACCGCGTGGCTTGGGCGAGCCACTTAAATAGCCGCCAAAGTCACCAGGCCGCGTATCTAATCGCCAAATAGATCAATAAATAATAAAGCACTCCAGAAACTCCCGCGCCGCTGACCCGTCAAATCAGAGCTGGCGCAATTCCCCAGTTAATGTCTTTTTATTTACAGCCCGATTACGGGCGATTACGCCGGGTATCGTCTTATCACCTCCACGGCCATGGCCCGCACGCCCACCCAGCTCTCCGTGACCAGGCCCTCGATGTGCGAGACCCAGGGATCGAAGCCCAGGAATCCTGCTGCCGGCAGCTCCATGGTCATCGATACCGTCGCATTGGCCACTCCGAGAGCGAAGTCCGCCGTGTCGCCAGATGTCGGATATAGGACGTAGTAGGTGCTGCCCCAGCTGTAGATGCCATTGGTGGAGTGAATGATGGCCATGGCCCCGGCCTCCGCCACTGACATCATGTCCTGGTAGTGATCCGGAAAGTCCCTGGAACAATAAGGCAATTAAATATTAAGTCTGACCTATTGAAAGTACACCAAAGAAGGATTGTGATATAAATTTAATATACTAGCAAGGTAGCCCGCAACTTAGTTTGACGAAAGAAAGATTTTTAGGCCAAATCGTCTTGATATTCTCCTAAAAGTTTTCGTGCTTTCGTATATTCAGACATTAATAAGTTTTTTGGACAAAATAAAATTACTATATAGATACTTATAGTAATTTTATTTAAGTTAAACCGTGACTTGAGCTCAGGGTATTCTGTGGTGGGGAAATTCTACAAAAGCAATCCTTTCCGCTTGTTAAGAAGACTTTATCACCGTATAAAATCTTATTTAATACAGTAAATATTTTTTAACCTCTTATTTAGTTTTTAAAATATAGAAGATTATCTATAAGAATAAATTCTTATGTTACTGGTTGGTCGAATATATTTCGATGGCCTTCGCTGCCATTTTACGAACACCAACCCAAGTTTCTTCAACAAGTGCTTTGATAAATTCTTTGGGTCGATGGAATCCGAAATCGACACCATTTCTTTCTCCTGGAAGTTCCCATGTATAGGATAATGGGAAGCCGATGCTGTAAGCATAGTCATCTGAACCCCCACCCGGCAGAGCCAGGGCATGTCCAGGAATCACTTCATAAAGTGATGGAAATGCATTGGCTATTGCACTGGTCCCAGCATCGGCCACTTCTATATGCTCCTTGGAGTTGGGGACATTTATCCTAGAATTAGAGCCGTTGACAATGGAGCGATTAGGAAAAAAGGTTATGGCCTTACCTATTATACGCTCGAGGGTATATAATTACAGGGCCATAGGAATGAATCGATATATACAACAAGCCGCGTCCAAAATCTGCCAGTTTGTGCAGAGCTCCCAGCACTGCCCTGGATTCAGGCTCTGTGAAAGCCCCAAGTCCCATATGTGTATCTTCGCATGGGTTGACATCAGATTGTCCTAGACTCCAACCCACTCCAAAATTCGAAACAGAATTTTAAATTTATTGATTGCTTTCAGATAAAGTCAAGACAGTTATGTCTAATAAATAAGTTATCAATTCCATGGAAATTAACTAAGAATTTATTAAAAACTACAAGTCTTTTATAATACAAAGAAATAAGGACATTCTTATTTACATATTTGGCAACTTTGTTAGCAACCTAATTAAAATTATCTTGCAAAGGTTATGAAATCAGTCGAATATTAGTAACAATTCCAGCAAACCATTTAAACTGCTTATTTTGTTGTTAAAGAATGTTGAAAGATAGCATTTTCTGTAACTAAAACCCTTTATAAAGAGCTGTCTTCACTGGCAATTTCAACAAAATGTATCCAATACTATTCCTAGTCACTTCCATTCTCAGTGGATCCTTGGCGGTCCCAGCGAGATCGGGACCAGCTTACCAGACGGATGACTTTTACACCCTTGATGGAATCCAGCAGTATCTGAATGGCCTGGCAAGGACTTATTGCAACCGAGTTACACTGAAGGAAATCGGAACGACCTACGAAAATAGGAGCCTGACCACCATTACCATAACCAACGGAGACGGACGTCCGGAAAAGAACGCGATCTTCATCGATGCAGGAATTCATGCCAGGGAATGGCTCGCCCACACTACGGCCTTGAATATCATCAATGAGCTGGTGGTGAACTTTGAGGAGAACAAACACCTCCTAAAGGACCACGACTGGGTTATCCTCCCCCTTGTTAATCCAGACGGGTACCATTATTCCCGATCTGGAATGGAGTTTACAAATGAACGAATTGATTGTAGTTTGAGTGACCCAGATATTGCAATCAAATGTTGGCGCAAGAATCGCAGACCCAGCAGCCACGATTGCATTGGCATAGACCTTAATCGGAATTTTGGAGTGGGTTGGGGTCGAGGAGATGCTAAGGTCAACCCATGCGAGGATAACCATATGGGACCTGGTGCTTTCACAGAGCCTGAATCCAAGGCAGTGCAAGGAGCTCTACACAAACTTGCGGATGATGGACTGGGTGTTATGTATATATCGCTTCATTCATACAATAACTCAATTCTATATCCTTGGGGGTATGCTAAGTAAGTTATGCAGGATTAATTTTTGTTCCCCTTTTAACACTGTTATATTTTTAGAAAAAAAGGATCCAACTGCAAGAAACATATAGAAGTGGCCACTGCTGGCATCAGAGCCATCGAGAAAGCCTTCCCTTCCAAATATTTTGTGATCCCATTACATGGCTTGTATCCGGCTGGTGGCACTTCAGCTGACTATGCCTACAGCATCGGATTTCCATTATCCTATACAATCGAACTTCCGGGAGAAAGAAACGGTATCAAATTTAATTTCCATCCACCCAAAGAACTTATAAAAGAACTTGTTGAAGAGACATGGGTTGGTGTCCGAGCTATGGCAGAAAGAGTCGCAAAAATGTCTAAAATCAACAAGAAAACTCTGAACTCAAATGTTCTTAAGAATGTCTTGTCCTAACTTATCTACTATTTTTTTGCTTAGCAACAATAAATCAAAATAAAATGTATATATGCTAAGAAAGGAGGCAAACTTACTTGGTATATCCCCAAGGCAGCAGAAAGTAGTTTCCGTAGGAGTGAAGGGAAAGGTACCAGGTAAGCCTGTCGCCATAATGAAGCAGGACATCTCGCAGGACCTGCGACTCTGGCTGATCGAAGGGGCGATCGCCCCGGTAAATATCCTCGCAGGGATCCGGCGAGGATCCCTCGTCGTGTCCCCACTCGTAGCCAAAGTTCCTGTTGAGATCCGTGCCCACGCAATCCGGATTGACGGTGGGACGACGGGTCTTCCGCCAGTATCGCGAGTCCGTGTGCGTGTACTCATAGCCATCCGCATTGACCACCGGCATGATGACCCAGTCGAAGTCCACTAACAGCTCCTGGTTTTCCCCGTAGTTGTCCAACAGCTGCTGGATAATGTAGAGGGCCATCGATGGCGAGATCCACTCTCGGGCGTGAACAGTGCCATCGACCAGGATCACGGGCTTGTTCCGCCTTCCATCTCCGTTGGTGATGGTCAGAACCTTTAGGGATCGTCTCTCGTAGCTCCAGCCAAATTGCTTGACCTGAACTCTTTTCGGAAACCGTTCGGGCAGGGTGTCCAGATAGTCATTGATCTCCGAGTGAGTGTAAAAGGCTCCCAGGACATCGAGATGGGGTAGGTGAATCCTTTGCTTTCTCTTCAGATTATCCGCTCTCTGAGCCTGGACTAAGGGGGCTAAGTCCTCTACCAGCACCCGATGTTTCACGTGGTGGCTCTCAAGAATCTTAAGCAGATCATCATCTTCTCCTGGCGCGACTATTACCTTTAGGGAAGTTAGAGTTCCATTCCCACTGGATCGCAGAAAATCCCAATGCGGCTTTTCCTTGGACAACTTTTTGATAAGACTCTCCTGTTCAACCCGAGGGGTCTGCAGCTCGTACACCTTGAAGTCCTTGTAGTCCTGCCAAGCGAAAAGGAGCATTGGCTGCACCAGCAGCAGAATTAGGTAACGCACCACTAATGAGGTCATATTCCCCCGAAAGTCCGATCTTGACTGAACTAAGGCAGCTGCCCGACCCGATAGTATACCAATTTTTATCACTTTATTGGAGACGCTGCCGCCTGCTTACGATACCAAACGCTCCTTTGTTTATAGGCTTCCGTTTATGGCACACAGAAACTAAGCGGATCCCCCTTCTGGTTACCAGGGATAAAGTATTGCCTTTGAAATAAACTAGTTCCAATTTAGCAAAGCTTTTAAAGGGCTGAAAACAAAAAATTATATATAAGAAATCTTTTGGCTATAGAATTGTTAAGCAATCTTAATAAAAAAAGCTCATTGCTTTTGTATAGTATTTAACTATTATCTTGAGGTTTTTCTGGAACTTTCCCAGAATTATTCGGTTTTAAATGGAATTAAAACCCTCTTCAATTTAAAACTAAGTATGCAAAATACATTAAAAAAGCCTTTCTGAGATCCATTTCGGCTTAACAACAAATATCAAATTAATGTGAATAAAACCATAGTTCTATTAGTACCATTATCAAACAAAAACACATCTCAACGAGGTGAGATTAAAGTGGCGATGGCACCTTAACCTTAAAACCTTAACTTTAAAAAAAAAAATTGTATCTTAAAAATAAAATTATTTTAGTTCTAAATTCGTAATTATAATATTAAGACAAATTTTGTCAAGGCAAAGTAACTATCATATCAAAATACCTTTTTTTACGACATATAGCAGATTTCTGTAACTTTAGTCGTTCAGAAGTTATAGTCGCGAGAAATCGAATTTTTTCTTGTTTTCCCGCCAAAGTAGCGGAAAACCCAAAAATTAGATCAAATTAAAAACAACAATTTTAAAACGTTTTTCAAATATAAAATATTTTAAGTTTCCTTTGATGATTTTAAAATTTATTACAGTTGTGCTTCTTGTGTCTTCTTGCGCACCACAGTCTCGATGCTCATCGTCACTAAGTGGACTGCCGTCCACAGCGATCGATCAATTTCAGAATGCCATGCAATTTTAGAAGTAATAGAAATCCAAATGCCTTTATTAAGTATTAAAAACAATTAAATTTGTTAAAAGTCGGAATGATTCCTTGCTGAACGGAATTTAAATAAATTAATTAAATTAATAGTTTATGCGGATGGCATTCTGTTTCAAAGCTGAACTATTTATAAGACTTAGTCTAAAGCCCCCATAATCGTCATTCACTTTCTAATTAGCTAATAAAACTTAAAGATTAAACCCAAGTCAACAAATTGAAGAACTTTTCAATATTCATCTCTTTAATGCTTAACAACGAGGTCACTAATTAGTTTAAATTTAACAAACAATAAATTCAATCGCTTAAATAGCCTAGTAGAGGCTGACGTGCCGGATGAACTCGATGAAGCCGGCGAACGTCTCCTTGCAGACGTGGATGATGTCGTGGGCGGGCACGTGGAACTCGTCGCCGGGCAGCTCCAGCGTGTAGGACAGGGGAATTCCCAGGTTGCCGTAGGCGAAGTCGTCCAGGCTGCCGGAGGCCTCGTACAGGATCGAGGCGGAGGTGCCGGTGGTGTAGCGGGTGCCGCGGTACTTGCCGATCTGGTTGGCGGCCCGCAGAGCCACCGAGCGCAGCGTTCCCACCGTTGGAGGTACGGTGTTTCTGCAGAGGAAGAAAATTACAGAATTTATTATTATTACAGGAATTTAAATTTTCTTGTAAATTCCACCTTGTTAAATTTAGGTTTTCGTACCCAGTACGCCATAAACCAAATCCGAATTAGACATTGTAACTAAGTCAAGTGCCACAAAGCTTTTGGTACCGGGTATCCCATATTAGAGAACACTCGACTGTAGCTTTATTATGCGATTAATTAAGATTGCACTTTGGAAACCGTGATTTTCTCAAATCTTATAGATTTTATTAATGAACAATTTAATTTTAATTAAGGAAAATGTAAATAAATTTAAACCGCAACCTTTCTCACAGTATAAAAACGAGAGTGGGCTGCGAATTAAATGGATGCAGTGGCAGAAATATTCGGGCTTAATTGCTTTTAGCAAATAATTGAAAAGTAAATTGAATTTCTTTCCGGGCATCCCCGCTGGCTGGGCCTTCGGCCATCAGCCGCCGATGGGGTTTTCGGACATGGGAATCCGCATCCCACTTGCCCATACTCACTTCGCATAGCCGTAGGGATAAAAAATGAATTTGCCAAATGAGTGAACATCCAGGCTGAGTTTCACACGATGCCGATTGAATTCCAGATACCGCACCACGGCGGACGTTTCCGGCTCCGAGTTCGGCGCCGTTCCCGAGTAAACCTCCGAGCAGAGCTGTTGTTTTTGGGAGGAAAAAGAATGCCAGGATTACGACGGTACTCAATGGCGAAGGTCAATGTTACGGGCTTACGTTCTGGCTGGCACCCTGGTAATTCCAATGGTTGCCAAAGTTCCGGTTGATGTCCACGCCAGTGCAGGCATGACCGGCGTAGCGGTGACGGTTCTTGCGCCAGAAGCGATCCTAAAAGTACACAAATTTTAGAAGAACATTAAGAAACCATTTAATGTATTTAGAAACTATATAGATTATACCCATTTTCTATGCTATTTTAATATATTATATATTCTTTTGCTAAAATGTACTGTAAACTAAGATAAAAATATCCATAAATAAAACATACCTCGTACAGTCTTGCTTCTCTAAAATAAACACTTAGCCTAACAATACGTTCTCAGAATTAAACCTACAATTTCTTTAATCAAAATTAAATACAAATCAATATTTTACAATTGTTAAAAATATATATCAAATAATTTCTTTTGCTTTAATTTATTCATTATATTACGTACGCTCTGTGTTTCTATACATTTTGACTGAAATAAATTATTTCCACTAAGTGGTTATATGATATTCTTTGATGTTTCGCTTTTTTACATAAGCGTTAAAGATGGCATTCAAAACAATGAGCATTAATAGTGAAACGTTGTTGTGATATTTATAGGAGTGATGTATTTTCTAGAAATTTAAAAAATTCTTAAGTGCTGTAATATGAAGGTAGAAGCGCTATTCATAATTTTATTAAATAATATCATCATAAAAACTTGAATTAAATATTTTCCCTGGACTTACCGACGTGTGAGTGTACTCATAGCCATCGGGATTGACGAGCGGCACCAGGAACACTTCCACATCCTGCAAAACCCGCTGGAAGGCGCGCAGGTTGCTCAGCAGCTCGTAGGCCAGATACAGGACAGTCTGCGTGGTGATCCACTCCCGTCCGTGGGCCGCCGCCTGGATGTAGGCCACCCGCCGATGACGCTAATAAATTATATAAATTATAAGAATTTTGTATACGGGTTTATATAAAGCAGAGCTGGCCACACAGTGCCCCCGAGGGCTCTCAATCTGACAAAAATTATGTGAGCAGCTCTGATACAGTGTACAATAAAGCATAAAACGAAAATATGTATTTTACCACTCGGCTGTTCAGCGAAATAGAGAGTGCGGCGACATGGCGACCCTCGTTGGAGTGGCCCAAGGACTCGTAGCGACAGTACTGCGGATACCTGGCCGCCAGTCCGCTCATGAAGCTGAGCACCTCATGGTAGCGCGGATAGTGCGAAAAGAAGCCGCGGGCCTGGCGACGCGACCGGCGACGTGGTCGCTCCGCCTCTGCGCAATCCTCCTGCTGGCACTCCTCGTACTCCTCCTCGGCGAAGGAGCTGTTCGCCTGCAGGGCGGCCATCAGCTCCATAAGCGGCTGCATCTGGTAGCTGACGCCCAGGCTGGAGAGGCGTGTCTCGAACTGCGCCTTCCGCCGGGGGCTCACCGTCAGCACGGAAGAGTTGCGGGTCAGCAGCCAGAAATCAAGCTCGGCGTCGTTCGTCTGCAGATCGACCATGTAGCGAAAGGCGTCCTCATCGCCGTGCTGCACAGTGTATTTTGTGTAGCTAAAAATATATTTGTTTATTAATTAATTCGATAGAGACATATTAATATCATTAAAATAATTTCTTAAAATTTTAAAAGAGAAGTTTTTGAATACGTTTGATGATTATATATTAAATTTTAGATTTATTATAAGATGTTGTGTCTTTAATCAATATTAATGGAGGTGCGGATCAAAACGTGGTAAAACTTAAATTAAAAAAACAAACAAGCTTTGAGCCATATTTTGCACTGAGTATGTCAAGGTTGGGCAATCTATTGTTTTGTCAGATATGTGTTAATTAATTCATTGTAGAGATAAAACATGTGGTGTTCAAACTAAATATATATTTGCGTCCATTTGACAAGCATTTCATTATTTTGACACATTTTGCTAGTCATTCTAATAAGTTAGTTTTAATCAGTGGAACGCAGGGTGTGATATGCTTATTAGTCGTTCGCAATTAGCTGATAGATACCCCGGCAGATAATAATAATATAGTCTAGAGCCGGGAAATCCCGATGATTGCTCCACATGTCTCAAACTAATTGGACAACAAATTAATTTATGGCTCGCCCTCGCCCGGCGTCAAAATGAGTTGTTGATTCATAAATTTATGCAAAGCGGTGGCTGGCTGGCTCTTTGCCGTTTGTTGGCTCTTTGCCACCTCGCTCGGATCGGTGGCCAATTTATCATCTCGTAAAATTCCACAACGGCAAGCACACACGAAATACAAGAAATAATGAAGCAACAAGCGAGATGCCAGCGAGTATCGTCTTTAAGTCTATCTATTTATCTGGTATTGTGGGTGGGTAGGGGGGACACGGAAAGAAAATTGATATAGAAACTAAATTGAGGATAATATATAGGAGTAAATTATTAGCTTTTAAGCTAATAAAATAATCTTAAGACAAGATTGTGAAACTAATATAGCTTTTTACTTGTTTCTAATAAGTTTTTATAATGAAATAATGATAGAATATATATTCAAAAAACTTTGAAAATTCGTAATAATATTCCAACACTTAAACCAGTTAGATATACCTGAAGTAAGATTAATAAAATCAACATCTCTCTATAACTGATATCTTGATAATTAAAATCTTAGCTTTCCTGAAATTTAAAAGTTTTTGAGTAAATGATTTAATATTTATTCGGTATTTTGCTATAACGGCACTCTTTAAATTTGTCACGTTTTTGATTTACGGCCTCAAATGATTCGCAAACAAAAAGAATATTTAATTCATTATAAGGCCAACTATAGTGTAACGTTTTTATGCCATAATGCGAGGTATGGGTGTAATTTGAACAACAAAGTAAACCAAATTTGTTATATATCATTTTCTTTTCTTTAATATTATTTTGTGAAATAAAATCAACTTATTTTCCCTCAGTGCATTCCCTATTGTATCTGAAGACAAAGGCGCCAAAAAAAGCTAATCACGTGTGGCAGCCAACGGCATTCAATGATAATTTAATTAAGCGCCCCCCCGCCGACGGCCAAATTGGAATAAGCGGCGGGGCACATTTTTCATCTTTACATAAAGATATGGTTTATAATTTTCCCCACACATTTTTAGGCAAATCAGGGGCCTTTGTCCATCATATGCCACCGGCCTTGTGGAAATGCATATCTCGGCTCTTTGCATGCTTAAAATTATATATTTTTTATAATTTCGAACTTGAAAAGCTTGGGTGGTGATGTAACCGCTGCCGCCGCTGGACCAGCGATGATCGGAAGGAAGCTGGCAATTGCCACACGGAATTCCAGGCATTGGCTTGGAAATTCTGCCCTCTGCGACCGCAAAGCCCTCATCCATCACTCATCCGCCACATGGGCCAGTGACAGACAGAGAGAAGATGTTGTTGCTGCTGGTCGAGGGCAGCGGCTTGTTTGGCAAACATTTCGCGCTGCGATCGCTCGACAATCACAAATTGCGAAAATTATCAACGGAACGGTTGTGTTTTGATGTGTTTTGTTGCTTTCAAGTGTTGGCCATTGACCAAAGCGACAAAACGTTTAGAGCCGCTTATTATGACGACTTCTAATCACGGCCAATGGCCATGGGCACGGTTAAGGGCAATATTCACAAAGGTAAAATGTGAATAAACTTCTTAGACTTGTTTTAATTGAAAAATTCCAGTATAGGCAACTCTAAAATATAAATTTAATGATTATAAAAGCTAAACAAATACTCAAAATGTCATAATCAATTTTAAATTTAAATTTAAGTTATTTTTTTTAGATAAAGGATTGAGGAAAGGACAAATATAATTTATCAAATTATTCTTGAGTTTTATAAAATTTAAATTTAACACTGTGAAAGTCATATTTACTTTCATTTCTATAAAAAGAAAGTAATAGCATATTAATTATGAACAAAAAGTAGTTTTAAAATCCTAAGCTTAGCGAAAACTTGTTCTGATTATATTTATTTTTAGAAAAATATTTCTTGGAAGCTTTTGTTATAAATGATAAGAAACCATTGACGAAGGCAATGTTAAGAAGCTTTTATAAATTATGTATGTTTGACTCATCTAAGTCTAAACAGTCTTTTCTATCCTTAAAAAATATATCACAGGGCTAGTCTAAATTCGTATAAATTATACGACTTCCTAGCCCTGAAGTCCCTTTGTTTTTTTAATCTAGTAACACATGTGTAGAATATTTCAAAAATTCCTTGATTTGATAAACTCAAAACATACAACACAAAATGCTGCAATTGTTGCGTAACTTTTACGATTGGTTCCGCGATGTCTATGGCATCCTTTTTGTGGCCTCCTTGGTGGCGATTCCGTACCTGAGCTATCGCTCCAAGCAGAATGACTTCAACGTGGTGGATATGATCATAATGTATGCAGCCATATTTATCGGAGCCTTTGGATTGCTCCAAGACGATATACATGGACGGCCCCAACCAGGACGAGGACCACAGAGAAGACGAGTTGACTAGCCGTCGTCGTGGCCCTGATTATCGCGAAACAAGTTTTATAACTAGAGACACACTCTCCCCAAAAAAGTTTCAATTAATGGAATCCGTCTGATTGATGTGTACGACACAGACATATTTTTTTGCTGCTGTTGCTTTTTCGGTAACGTTGTAAATTATAATTAATGCGAGTAGCCGCTGATGATGATTACCCTTCGTAGCCGGCCAGGTTGTTGCCGAGGCCGGGGCCCGCCAGTCCGAGGAGACAGAGCGCCAAGCTGCACACGATTCCCTGCCACATTTTCGTCATGTACTATATTCGATATATATGTATATGTACTTTATTCACTTCCACGATCTGTCCAATTATGTATTAAAATATGCAATTGCGGTTGCAGTTGCATGGACAAGCACACGATTTTTGTATATCTTTATTTCACTTTTGTTGGACGTTTGTCTTATTGTTTGCACGCTGCACTTGAGCCGCCACCTGATTATGCAAGTAGCTGTGATTAAATAGTTGGCTTGTTAATGGCAAACAGTAGACGCTCAGCGGACGCGATCCGTGCGTTTCATCTCCGGTCCGGCGGAAGACTGACGGGCGGTTCGAAAAGCGGCCAAGAAAGAAGACGAGAGCAGGCTGGCCAAAAGCACACAGACCGAAAAATGGTCTCGGATCTCGGATCTCGGATTGCGGAGTTGATTGTTTAGAAAAGTGAGTGTCAAGGTCGGGCTTGCGACCAGTTTTCGGGCTTGGGTTCCGAAGATAAATGCGAGCGCGTCACGAGACGAGTTGCGGGAAGCCTTTTAGCCAATTGATCGCGGCACGCGTCTCGTCTATATTTATTTACTCGATTTTTACGGCTTAGAACTTCTTGATTATCTTTGCATAATTTATTCACCGGCTTAATGCCCTTTAACTTGGACTTTTTCTTTTTTTTTTTGTGTTTCTTATAAGTCTTGATTGGTTTTTTGAAAATCGAAAACTAGTTTTCTACAATTTGATCACTTTGGGCCGAAACAATTTGTTCTGTGGCTTATTTGTGGATTCGGTTTCTGATTCTGCATCCGCATGTCGCGGTTCGTGAATCGATTCTGAAGCCGTCGCTTGTTTATTTTCTGGTTTTTATAGAGGAACTCGTATTACTGCTAAGGTTTTTATGCTTTCGGCTTCCTAATGTCATGATGATGAGTGTTCTGTTCGATTTGAAAGTTCAAGATGTGCGCGCTAGCACTGTATCGTACCGTATCGTTCCTTTGGAGCACTGAACTTTCGAATTTTGGCCAAAAACGGACAAGGTCAAGCTAGAGCCGGAAGTCGGGAGCGCTTCATTACAGTTACCATCATCTAAATACGCATTTATCGAGTTCATTAATTCGTCAAGAGATCATCAACAGAAGCCAGGTCACTTAACGCCAAAAAGCATCAAGCCATCATCATCATCATCAACATCGAGCCCCTTCAGATCGCCGCTGATGTTTATATTTGGTCGCTTGGCTTCGTTTCGGTTCGCTTTTGTGTGTAATTATGACACTTGGCTATAGCTTTGGGCACTTCCGGATCGGATTGGCTCAAATCGAAACGATCGAAGCTGCAGTTTACCGAAGAGGCTTGGAAAAAAGTTGGCGCAGAGATGAGCATATGAACAAATAAGCCGCCACCACTCGCACATTTCCGGCAGAACTAGTTTGTGTGAAATAATTTACATTTAAAATTCATCCGAGTTAATGACTCCGCCTGGGCTTAATGCCAGCTCTATGGCCAAGTTCTAAATCATTTTAGTTTATTTATTAGCCAGGTCCAGACACCATCAAGCCAAAAGGGCATTCAACTTTTCCCGCGCACGCGGCCAGTCGCAAATCAAATTTATTCGCAATCTTCGCTCTGCGATCGCTTTAACTTAAAGGCTTATATACTGGTAGTCGCATAAGGAAAGATCTATTTCGAGTTGCTATTGCTCGGACGAAGCTCAAGGCATGGCATATTGTTATTGTCTCGACTTCTGCGGGATTATTTGCATCTGAAAACCCAATAGACAATAGATGCGCCTGGCCTTAACCGTGAACATGAAATCTTTTATCTATTGTATGGGAACGGAACTGGGGAATACACAGAGATATAAATTACAATGATTGAAACGCTGATTTTTGAATTGAATAATGTGTTATCTTAAAAGGCATCACTTTTATTTGTTATTAATATCAAAAACAAAGGTTAATATTAATTTAAAGAAATATTAAAATTAGATCTTAAAACTTAAAGGTGTCAGTTAAATGTATTATCTTTATTTAACAATATAAAAATTACTTGTCAGGGAGCTGATAATAGATAAAAATGTATATTAAGAATAACTAACAAGACTGGAGTTCGTACAATAGAATAGAATATATAACAGGGTTGCCCAGGCAATACTCTGATATGTTTAAGTTACATTTGTGTGAGTCAAGTGTCTAGAATAAAAAGAAACGAACATTTGTCGTAATATTAAATTAAAAATAGATAGAAATAAAAAATAACTATTTTCCCCCCTAAACACGGTAGTGCATTGTTAACATTCTACGAGTGTGCCGGCAGAGGCCGGGCAGAGTATTTTCCTGACTTGCGAGTCACAGCTTTGAGCACCATTTAATTTTATTAAAAACAATTAAAAAGTATTAATTTGGCTGCCTAAATAAGCAATACTTTAAGATTTCATTTTTGACCCGAAATATATTAATTATATGTACGATGAAAGCGTAGTGTTTTTTTTTTTTGTGTACATATGATATTTTAATAGGCTGTTTATTGGCCTATATGGAGTGTGGGATCTTGTTGCGTTCGCACAGTAATCAAAATAATCAGAATATTGCCTCACAAACTATGCCAAATTGAACAAAGTTAAATTGCCCTGCCACATGACAAAATACGGACTGCTGTTGGGGCAGGTCCAGGCCAACTTTCCCAGCCATACGAATTTGTTTGGGCATAATTGTTCGGAATTTTGTTAATTCGTAAACAGTTTTATGCTACATTACATTTCGTCATCGCAACTCGAACGAAAGGCAGGAGACAGCCGTCAGGCGGGGAAAAAATCCCCTGAATTCAAAAAAGTTTGGCCCTTTATATTCGCCAACATGCTAATGACATAATGTGCCTACTTCAGAAGGGTTCCCCGAAAACCTCTCTCTGCCATAAAAAAATACGGCCAACCGACTGACTTACTGACTGGGAAAGGCTTTACTTGCTATAGGACTTTGCGTGTTTAAGCCGTGTAACACTAAACAAAAATAAAGGAAAATGTCTGCGAATAGTATCAGAAAATACACGAATGGAAAATATCCTTTTAAGATAACTACAAATTATTTTTAAGCTGAATTTATTACACTTAGTTTTTAAACATTAATACTATTATGATTATATTTAATTATTTAATATTAAGAGTGTTGTTGTAAGCGGTTTGTATTTAAAATATTTTAAAAATATGTATGGATAATTATCCAAGTTATAAAAATACTTCTGCTATATAGCGATGAAAATAAAACACTAATGTGTGTTCCTAATAAATAAGGTAAGTGAAGAAGAATCGAATAATATATATTTTTAATTTCTCCCATGAAACTTTCCGTAAACTAACTTCCCTCATTAAAAAGACCATTTTATAGTTTTATAGTGAAAGGGCATTTCTCCAACTGGAAAAAGGAGTAACAATGCCTTATGTAGACATAGCTAGACGTAAATATATGGCAGTCACTGTGTCAGGAAGTTGACTAAAAGACCGTTAAATGAAAATCAACACGAACATGGTTCCTGTATAAATCAACTGGTTGCGTTCGCTCCCGCTCCATGCCATACATATTTATGCCAATTTATATGGATTCGGTTAAGGATTCCGTACAGTTGTATGAATTTTTGTGTGCCGCGCACTTTTGACTTTTGCGTTGACATGACATTTGCCAAGCCATAAAGAAATATATTACACTCGGCAACAAGTTGTCGCAATGATCAATGGATATTTTTATAGGCACCATAAAGCGGCAGATTTATTTGATCAGCGATTAGGCGTATAAAGCGGAAAACATGGTTCTCGTTTGAGGTAAAGTGATAATCATTAAAGTAATAAAAAATACAGAGAAATATTGTAATATTAATATTAATATTATTTTTTATATATTTTATTATCATAATTAGACAATTTTTCTTTATTTAAATCCTGTTTATAAATTGTTTGTTAATATCCATAATTATAAGAAATATATATGTAGATAATTATAATTCGAAGAATAATTAAGCATAATGAAATATGTCACGTAGCCAAGTGTAATCAGAGGGCAGAGATTCCCCAAATGAACTTCGCTGTAAAACGCTTAACCGGAGTAGAAATGGGACTGCTCCTACTCCAACCCAGTAGCTCCTGGCTCGTTTCACCAGGCTGCACGCCAGCTCCCAGAGTCAGAGTCGGAGGCCTTGTTTATTTGCATTCGAAGGTGCCTGCGCTTTTGAACGCCCACGCGGCTGCTCCTGTTCCGCCTTATGCTCCTGCTCCTGCTTCCTGGTTATGCTCCACGCCCACCAGTCAAGTTACCCAGCCCCCGGACTGACATTTAGCATATTTGCGTTTTGTGGCAGCTGCAGCCCAGCCCCGGCTGGGGGATTCCGAGCCCGAATCCAAATCCAATTCCGCATTACATGCTACCGGGGCCCCAACTTATTAAACGTTGTCGCTGTCCCATTTACCCACTGCGAACTGTACACTGAAACCAACAGGTTATGGTGTTTCCATTTCTGTTAATAAACATAGATCACAAAGAAAAAGGTTGTGGTTAAAAAATATTATTATTCTTATTCTTTTCCACTAAAACTTTGTTCTTTCAAATCAGGAATCTTTGCTGCTCCCAGTGCTCTTTCCGTTATGTTTTGCGACACAGACGGTCGATGCTAAACGTTACCAGAATTTGTTCTCTTTTATTTATATGTATATTTATAATTTGGGATCTTTAAACCTTTTTAAGGATTCAAGGATTTTCTCACAGTGCATGAACAGGAGCAGCTAAAAGGGAAGTCGGAGTTTTAGTGGGAGCAAGAGTTGTGCCATTTATGGGTACAAAACCCTGGCTCCCGATGGTTAAGGCCCGCACAATGGAAGACAATCCCAAGCAGCGCGCACGGCTCGCTCTGCTCGTCGTCGAGCGGCTGCACCTGAACGTCAAGTGCCAGGTGAGACTCCCAGCAGGCCTGGGCCCCGTCCGCATTTACTGTCAACCCCGCCCGAAGTGCCAGTTTCCATTCACATCGCTACAAGGCAAAACCCGTAAATTCTCCAGTGTTAAATTATTTTTCATAATATTTTTCTTGTACTTAAAAATAAAATTCCCTTTTATTTGGGCAACAACTGCTCGCAATGTTGGCCACAAAATCCAAACGCACCATCACAAAGGCGACGAAGAGCCGGGGCCGGGATACCCCGATCACGCCACTCCGTCGAGTGGTCATCCCGCGACCGGACATCCTGCACGGCTACCTGGAGTACAAGCAGATCAACCAGTATCTGGAGTATCTCTCCAATCGCTATCCCCACTTCGTGCACATGTACACGTTGGGTCACACCCATGAGAAGCGAGAGATCCGCGCACTTGAGATCAACTGGATGAACTCGCAGAACGTGGAGTTGTCCCTGCAAATGCGCGAGCAGTCGCCGCCGCCGTACGTGGCCGGTGCCATTGGAAACGTCAATGCGCCGGTGGTGCACCGGGGTGACCAGTGCCGGAACACCGTGTTCATCGAGGCGGGAACCCATGCCCGCGAGTGGATCACCATCAGCACGGCCCTCAACTGCATCTACCAGCTGACGGAGCGCTACACGCGTAACATCGATGTGCTGCGCAAGTTGCGCTTCATCATTGTGCCGCTGGTGAATCCCGATGGTTACGAGTACTCCCGGACCAAGGTGACTGATGAAAAGGGTTCCCATAAAGTCTTGTATGAACACCATTCCTTCCTCAGAATCCCAACTGGCGCAAGAACCGACGCCCGCTCAAGGCCACCAAGTTCGTGGGCACGGACTGCAACCGTAACTACGACATCTTCTGGGGCAGCAGCTCCAGCAAGGTCAACCGGAACACGTACAAGGGCGATCGCCCGTTCTCCGAGCCAGAGACGCGGGCCATGCGCAAAATGCTGGACCGGCTCAGCCCCAACCTGCTGTTCTTCCTCTCACTGCACTCGTATGGCCAGAGCATCATGTACCCGTGGGGCTACTGCCGCGATGCGCCGATGTACTGGCGCGAGCTCAGCTCGCTGGCAAACTCTGGCCGTACTGCCATCAAGTCGTACAACGGCAGGGAGTACCGGACGGGCAGTATAAGCTGCTTGACCAAGCGCACCATCGCCGGCTCCGTGGTGGACTATGTTTACGGGGTGCTGCGGGTGCCGATGGCCCTGGTAATGGAGCTGCCGTCGCGGGAGCTTGGCTTCCAGCCACCGGTCGAAATGATCAGCCAGATCGGCCACGAGAGCTGGTACGGCATCCGGGAGATGTGCAAGCGTTCGTACGACCTGCGCCACCAGATCAACCGCGACAACGAGCCGCAACTGCCGCGACCGGCGCGCTACGTCTCGGAAACCAGCAACGAGGGCTCGGTGGCCACGGATAATGGCTCATCGGCCGCCGAGAAGTTGGCGGGCGGCGATGCCTCCGGAGCCCATTCCACGCCCAAGAAGAAGAAGCGGGTGAAGCGCACAATACGGGCCCAGCACGAGGCCATCCTCCGTTTGCAGAGTTCCAAGCCAGCCGCCGCCGGACCGCAGGCTTTGCCGGCCGGACTCTTCCCGCGCCAGCTACCAAACTCGGCACCACCAAGGAGACCCGGCCGTGACGGACGTGGCGGAGGCGATGGCGTTATCCTTACTACGCATGGCAAGCTGCCCATCTCCTCAACTATGCCGCTGGGTGTGTTCCTCTAAGCTCAGGCCTGGAGTTGAGTTATCTGTTTGTGAATAGTGTTTCAGTTTTAAATTAAACGTATTGGCCAAGAAAGGTTGAGATTCAAGATTTCATTTGTTTTCTTTTTACAAATTAAGTAATCAAGAAAGAAAGCTAACTCGGCTGGTAATACTGATCAATACTTTATGATGTCGGAGATGTCTCATGCATTGCCTTGCAAATATCATAGCAAAATTATAATACCCTCTGTACCGGTATATTAAAAGGGTTTCGGTTTATATACATACATAGGTTACAAGGGTTTTAAGTTTCATGAAGTAACGTTTCTTTTTAAACGTTTTAGTCAGTCCAAATATAGAAAGGAGTAATGTTTCTGCAGTCACTGTATCCCGATAACAAACCGATTGTAAGGATAAGCTAAGAAATGCCATCTCTAATGATTATCGATGGTCGAATTTTCAGTTAACTTCTGAGTTCCCCGAAAGAAGACGCGAAGAAGAATAAAGTTCGCTATGGCGCTCAAATTCAACGATGCCATTCAAATTGTGACAGAAAAACTACTAGAAGTCCCAAAACCTGTCTACCAGACATATTTGCAGGACGCAGCCGAGATATCCGAGAAAATGGATCAAGAACTAATCACGATTAATTCAATTTTTAAGGGTACAGTGAGCAACTGGAATGAGACTGGTAAGTCGCAATTTCTTGGAATTTACATACATATGTATGGATGTACATAAAGCTAAATAGAAAAGAAGGTATGTACATAAGTTACATCCCCGTATCATAATCTTTGGTGTACATACATATGTACATAAATATATTTTCGCAATTACGTTTCCCCTGTTTACTACAAATTGGCTTTCAATTGCAGCTGAGCTCTTCAATACCGAAATTCCAAAACTGCAAGCCCCATTTCTTCGACTTAAAATGCCATTTATGGTAGAGCCTCAGCGTGTGGTTGTTTTCGATAGTGACAGGATGCAAACGGTTAATCTCAAGACATCTGTAAATCATCCAGCAGTGGAGAACGGATATCTAAACGGAAAAAAGCTGATTGAGCTTTTCATATGGGACTTGAACAGAGTGATCGAAAGAATTTCAAAGGTCACTTGCCGCAGTGGCAAAGTATACAAGCTCTGCATCGAAACCACAGAGGAACCTATTGGCGGACTATTTATTAATATATTAGCCAAGGAAAACGACCAACCCTCAATATCTTATGATTTTGTACTTAATTTATTATTCACAAACAACCCCTTCGCCTACACATATGTTTTAGATTTGTTTCAGCAAACTGAACAATCTTCTACCGCAGCAAAATTGGAAATAGGATCAAAAGTTGTGCAGAGTGTGGAAATATTGCTACAAAATCTTGGTAATCGATCTATGCTTTCGCTGTACAAAATACATTCGATTCCTTTGTATCGACCCTTTAAATTGAACACTGTCGGATCGGCATTGCTTGACGTAAGCTTACATAGATAGGGAGTAATTGTACTTTATCTTTTAAAGTTTATAATATTTTCAGGCTATACCATATTGCATTTCACACATGCAAAATCCAGGACCCTTGATAAGTGCTTACGGCAAGTTGTTGCGGTTGAAGCAATCGGACTCGGTCCAACTAACGGAGCTAATGGCAGTTTTTGGCCTAAAATAATGGCCTATTTGGCATTGAATAAGAAGTTTTGTAAAACATACGTTTACGGAAGAAGTTTGTGAAGTCTAAGCCTGTTGGAGACGGGATACATATATCCTTATTGAATAATGAATAATATGTTAAGCGATTAATGGTGTGGATAACATGAAAATGTTCCCAATTTTTGTTTCTTTATATATTTTGAATTTTCTTACTAAATCCATGTACTTAACTTTGAATAAAATAGTTTATAGCTGATACAGCAGTAGCAAAGTAATGTAATTTAATTTTTAGAGGTATAATTATACCCGGTACCCACTGGGTACAAGGGTATTATAACTTCGTGCAAGCAGAGAATGTATGTGACAGGCAGAAGGAGGCATCTGCGACCCCAGAAAGTATATATTCTTGATCAACATCACCAGCCGAGTCGATTTAGTCATGTCCATCCGTCGGTATGAGTCAACAGGTATCTCACAGTCGGTCACACTCGACTGTAGCTTTCTTACTTATGGCTTTAAATGTGCTTTTATTGTCGACCCTGTTCCTCTTATATGACGGGTAATTTCAATGAAAAGATTTGGTTTCTCGGTAACGGTATTGTTTTTTATTTTGAAAATCATATGTTAGTTCGCGCAATTCACAAAATGTCTGTTTCTCATCGCGAGAATGCTTAAGGACTAATACAACAAGTCTATTATTGTTGAGAGAGAGTTACTTATCATCGAGGGTTGGCACTCTGGGTGCAGCGTACTTCTGGCGCAGCTTGTTGTACATCTTGCGATCCTTTCGAGAAAAAGAACATAGATAGAGGGGAATTTCACGAGAGAGAACAGAAAGCCTTGCGTACCTGTTCGTTGACTGAGGGGCGGAGCTGCTGTAGAGCGTCCTTGAAATGCTGGTTGCGCACGCACAGATCGTCGAGGTTTGTATTGCCATCGTTCAGCGATTGGCGCAGGGAGAACATGGAAGCCTGCTTAACCAGTCCAGCCAGATCAGCACCAGTGTAGCCTTCAGTTTGTGCAGCAATCTCAGCGAGATCCACATCCTCGGCCAGCACAGGACGCTTGCCGTTCTGCAAGAAAGTTATATTAATGTTTGATTGTTTGATTTTGAGTCCGCGAAAGATCTCTCTCACCTTTGTGGTGGCCTTTAGAATATCGGCACGCTCGCCCTCCTCGGGCAGACCCACATAGAGAATGGTGTCAAGACGACCCGGACGCAGAATGGCCGGATCGATGATGTCAGGCCTATTGGTGGCCGCCAGAATGTAGACTCCCTTGCGGTCCTCCACACCGTCCATTTCGGTCAGCAGCTGGTTGACTATGCGAGTCCCGGAATTGTTGCCATCGCCGCCATCCGAACGCTTGGGACACAGCGAGTCGAACTCGTCGAAGAAGATGACGCAGGGGGCAGAGTTGCGTGCGCGTTGGAAGCAGGCGCGCACAGCACGCTCGCTCTCGCCAACATACTGCAAATTTTGGAGATTCCATTAGCTTCAGCTATTCAACTATTCCCGTTCCTCGGTACTCACCATGTTCATCAGCTCTGGACCCTTGACCGATATGAAGTTGATGCCCGCCTCATTGGCAATGGCCTTGGCCAGGAGAGTCTTACCGCATCCCGGCGGACCGCAGAGCAGGACGCCAGAGGGAGCGGTTAGGCCGAGGCGTTCCAGCATCTCCGGGTACTTGACCGGCGCCAGCACAGCCAGCTTAAGCTCTTCGCGAATGTCTTTCAAGGCTCCAATGTCGTCCCAAGTCGTGTCCGGGACTGTAACGAAACCCTCGCGCTTGGCCGATGGCTGCATCACCTTGATGGCTTCCACGAAGTCGGCCAGGGTGAGGCAGAAGTGTGGATCGTTGAAGTCGTCGGGGGGATTGTCCAGAAAGTTTGTTAGCTCGGCGAGCGTAGGCTCGTAGTATTCGTTTTCGGAGGAGTCCGCTTTCGGCTCAGCGGGTTTCTCCTTAGACTTATCAGAAGCCGCCTCTTCCTCGTCTACCTCCATGTTAGAATCGGATGATTTCTCCGTGGCCTTGCCATTGGTCGGCGCGGCCTCCTTGAGGGTTTCTATCTCCTCCTTATCCTCGTCGGATTTATCCTTGTCATCGCCGTTCTTTGGCGCTTCCTTCTTGGGAGTGTCAGTTTTGGCCTTATCGCCATCGGCTCCGTCTTCCTTCTCCTCCTTAGCCGTCTCCTTATCCCCGTCAGCCGTGGGCTCTGCCACCGCTTCCTTTTCCTTTTCGGAGGCTTTGTCTGCCTGCCCTGCCGCTGACTCCTCACTGGGCTCGTCGTCGTCCAGCGTGACCGTGGTCATATTCATCTCGTTGGCCGCATGCAGTTCCCGGAACTTCTTCAACGACCTATGCTTCACGGCTATGGCAGCGGCACGGCAGACGAGGGCCATCAGATCGGCGCCGACATAGCCCGGTGTTAGCTCAGCTATCTTGTCAAAGTTCAGTTTGACATCGCAGGTCAGGGACTCGCACTGCAGACGCAGAATCTCGCGGCGCTCCTTGCGCGTCGGTATGTGTATGGCAAACTCGTGATCGAAGCGACCGATGCGACGCAGTCCGGGATCCAGGACATCGGGACGCGTGGTGGCCGCAATGACTATCACCGAGTGGCCAAACTCGTTGACCTTCAGGTTATCCAGGCTGCTTATCAGCTGGGACACAATGCGGCGGTTCATGTCCTTGGAGGCGGTCTGACGATCACCGCCAATGGCATCGATCTCGTCGATGAACAAAACGCAGGGCGAGAAGGACATGGCCTGCTCAAAGACCTCGCGAATGCGCTCCTCCGACTCGCCGGAGATGCCGCCAACTAGCTCCGTGGCCGCCACCTCGAGCAGCGGCATCTTCAGTTGCTATAAACAGAGATTTGTTAGAATTGGGAGTCGTGTTAGGTGGGTCTCTCTTCAAAACTCACTCCACTTATGGCACGGGCCAGAAAGGTCTTGCCACAGCCGGGCGGTCCGTGCAGCAGAATACCCCTCGAGGGCAGCAGTCCCAATTGGAAGTAGAAATCTGGTGACTTGATGTGGATGAACATCTCGCAGAGCTCCTTCAGTGTGTCTTCCATGCCGCCAATGTCGCGGAAACACTCGGCGATGTGCTGCACCTCCAGTTCCTTCTTGTACTTGCGCGGTCGGCTGGAGTTTCGTTGTTGCTGCTGCTGTTGCTGTTGTGGGTTTGACTGCGGATGCAGCTGCTGGTAAATGCTTGCTGCATTGGGCTGGCCCTTTTGGTTCTTGCCCGAACCCTGCTGCTGTTCGGCATAGAAAGACTTGAATGCCTTATTATGGCCCTTGTGGGCGGTTCCATCATGACCAGCGCCACCCTGAATAACATTCGGTTTAGCTACTGGAGATATGAAACATTTTAAACCAATATTTAATTTAGTAGTAAGGTCATAGGGATACCTTTCTTAGCCGTCACCGGTGGCTCTGGCACATCGTCCATAAGGCGCTTCAAGGCGTTGGCCTGGACAGGAGCAGCCGCAGTCAGAGCTGGAGCTGGAGGCGGAGCCGGAGTGTCGCCGTTCGTGTTATTGGTATTCGAATCATTGTCGTTCTCATCGCCACTGGATATATCGATGGGCTCGCTAATGGCCTTAGTCTCCATTGACTTCCTGGGCTGTGTGTACAAACTGTTCATCATGTTGTTCATCACACTGTTGTTGGTGGGTGGAGCTTCGGAGTCCTCGCTGGAGCTGTCGTCGTCTGAGCTGTCCGCCTTGTCCAAGTTGTAGCTTTCCGAGATGATGGAAAAAGCTATAATAATCACAGAAAAATGTTAAATTTGCGAGGCTCAAGCTACGCCTCCTTCATAGCTTACCTTGATGCACCAATTGCCTGAAGGGACCGAATTTACGACGCTTGTATTCCGGATACGTGTTCATCAACTCCTTGGTCATCTGCTTCACATCCAGATAGGTCTCCCCGATGTGCTCCTCGAGGTACTGCAATGGGAAACGGAGGACAACAGAAATGAGCACACAATGCGCCAGCCTGCGACCTAACCTTGTTTTGCCTTGCCCATATTCGCCGCCCTTGCAAAAGGGTTTTTTGCGATTCTTTGCGATTTGCCGGCTATCGGCGGTGTGCTGGGTGGCGCGAGGATGGGACAGGAAAACCGCCACCGACTAAGCTAACCCACCTTCTTCACCCGGATCGTTATCAGATGGTCGTGCAGCAATGGCTTGGCCTTATCCATATTATGTGGGGATTTAAACAAACCAAATTTCCGCACGAAAATAAATTTGCCGCTCGCAAAGTGCAAACGACGCCGTCCCCTCGATAACTTCGCTTCGCGGTACGTTTCCACTGACTCGCGTTTTCGGCTCAACGCAAGTTGATCGATAGTCGGATTATTTAAGAAATTAAACAATTCTTTTTTATCAAGAAAAACGTTCTGATCTCCAGCAAAATAAAATGAATAAGTCTAATTGCAAACCCAAATGCATTGGATACTAGATTAAAATGAATAGTTGTCAAATATGTTCAATATTATTGCGGGAAAAACAATACAAGTATGAACACAATATTTTAAAAATGATTGATTAACAATTAAGCTATAACTACTTGCTTAACTGCACTTCCGATAAATACAAATATTGTATTTGTATTTATTTTTTATTTGCTCATTTTCCTTAAAATAAAAGCAATTTATTATTCTGCCCATATTTGTATATCGATAGTCAATCCACCTATCGATATTTGCGCGATAGCGCACTGCCTTCAATCAGCTGGTCGCAGTTGTTATCTCGCTCCGTCGCGCTCTTGCCGCCTCTCACTCTCTCGCTCGCTCGCTCTCGCGACGGAACAACTGAGTAGTCGCTGGTTTTTACAAACTAACTAAATTCAATGTGCTTTTACATCAACAATCGCTGGTCGCGCAATAAGCGAGGTGTGTGAATTTTGCGGCGCAGCAGCAGCCAGAAATAATGCACTCCATCACCCCGAAGTGAGGACTAAGCGACACCCGCGAGTTGTTCATAAATGAAATCACAATCCCCACAAATCGGAGCGAATAAAGAAAGAACTGAACTGAACAAAAAAGAAAGCGCGATGTGCGACGGTGAAATTTGCGAGCCAGTGACTCAGCCACGTTCCGAGGGCGGCGGCGGCGGATCGTCCGGAGCGCCGGAGCAGGAGCTGAGGGTGCCCCACATCGATAAGCTGCACGCCGAGAATCACCTGACCAACGGAGCACCGGAAACGCCGACTGTCGCCCAAGTGGATCCTCTTCAGGTGGCCCACTGGGCCGTGGAAGACGTGACCAGATGGGCCGTCCAAGCCGATCACTTCTCGAAGATCCTGCTCGACTGCCTGCGCCTGGAAGCCATCGACGGAGAGGTCCTGCTCTCCCTCACCGAGGAAGATGTCCGGGACATGCGCTACCGCTTGGGCTACAAGCTAACCTTCGGCGAGCTGAAGAAGTTCTGGATAGCGGTGCTCCGACTCCAACTGCTGGTGAAGAACAGCTCCGCGGACTCCGTGTTGCTGGGCATCGAGAGTCACGGCGGCCATTCCGCCTACCTGCCGCTGGCGACATCCAACGGACCGCCTTCCTCCTCAACGTGTCCCTGCCCGCAGCCCGAGTGCCCCAGCACTGCGTCCGACTGCGATACGTACGTGCGCATGGGCGGACGCTATGTGACGCCCGAGTACTTCAAGACCGCCATGAGCTTAGGTGAGTCCGCCTCCCACCGCCGCCTCCCCTTTCAATTACGAAGGTCAATTGTTCATTGATTGTTTCTCTGGGCTTATCGGTCGTGTGCCAATTGTCCAGAGCTTTCTGCTATAGCGCAGTTGGTGGTCGGCAAAGTCCATATACTGATAACTCTGAGAAATAAGAGGTTTCCCCATGAAGTAAAGAGAATATGACTTTTTTAATAGATTTATTACAAGTTTTTTAATATTTCTAAATATGGAACCCATTTTACCTTGTGATAACCGTGAAATTATAACTTCCTCCCATGCAGTTTAATGTCGTGCGTCCCTAACGTGGCTAATTAAATGCATATTATTTATTACACAACAATGTAGTTGTCGCCCACTTACAGTAAGTTGCCTTATATACAGTATTCTGAGCACTCTAAATGTGCTAACTAAGAAATAATACAATTGGAATACAAAGCACTGATCTCGTTGCCAAAAACACTTTTCCCATCTGATAAGAGGCTTCCCCTCTGTGCGACGTTGACTACGTCGCTATATACTGTAAAGATAGTATTCTTCATAAGCCTTTCGCTACAAATGTAGCAATTCAGATTACTGAGAAATGGGTTTCCACTGCGAATAGCGTCGAAATACTTTAAATATGTTTTTAAAAAACACTTAATTATAGCTTGCAGTAAGTGTTATTTGTAAGAATTTAATGTCACACAATATATTAACGACTGCCTGTGTTTTGCAACAGAATTTGTTAAACTTATGTCTAAGTAAGTTACTCAAAGTAATAATTTAAGTTCCGAACTTATCAGTTATTAGCAACTTGTACACTTTCGCTGTGATAACCCCATAGTAATAGATTTCCGTCAAAGTTCAATGCCACACTATCTATAAATGGCTGACCAAATGCGTCACTTGAGCTACAAAATTAGTTGCCAAACTTTTCACGGAATCGTTATTGGAAACCCATTCCCTAAATTCTGGCATTTACCAAGCTAAACCCAGAAATAAAAGGCTTCCCTTGGGGATCCATTGGCGCACATACTTATACTTTACATATTACCCCCAATACGTCACTCTAATTATAATGATAGTTTCTAGGCGCCTGTGACGTGTTACCGTTATTTATTTTGAGCATTTGGAGGTTATGTGTGGGGACGCCGCTCGCATTTATTTGTGTACTCATTGGGGATCTCGCCTCTCGTTCTGGCTTATATTGTTTATAGCCATGTGCGCTGCCCGGGGTTTTGTGTAACTTTGCGTGCATTAAATTTCAAATTCCGATTTGTTTATGGCATACCCTTCAGGCGGCTGACTTACTTTACGGGGAAGAGTCTGCAACAGTTAAGGGACAACGAAAACATAAACACAGTTGACAATCAATTGCTTTGTTAAAGCTTTTAGTTATCAAGTTTCGACTTTTCATTGAATGTTTCCTTCAGAGTTATTATATCAAATATGGATTAGTTCGGAAATAAATAAGAATACGAAACCATTGGATATACAAAAATACTTCCCTTGAATAGACAGCATATCTCATATTAACATTAACATGACTTTGCACTTATGCTATCTAGGATAATTGCCTATCAGGCCATTATTTTTCGATAATCCGTTTAGGATTTTCTTTTATCATGGCCATTTCCATAGATAACTCGACATTTTGGACAGATAAAGCCTAAAAAAGATAATTCCTTTGTTGGGCCTGCTTTATTGCGTTGTATTTGAATACATAATATTACTACTAATATTTTCTCTAAAAACAACGAGATTGACGAAGCTTTAAACCTATATTTTAAAGACTCGCAATAACCCTAGAATTATTATATTAATATTACTAAACGCTTCATGCGTATTATTTGTAAGTTTTTTTTGTTTTTCTTTTATCATGACCATTTCCATAGATAAGTCGAAATTTTTGACAGATAAAGCCTTGAATAGATAATTTCATAGGCAGTCAAAATGCCTGCCATATTTGGTTATATTTTAATCCATAATTGTTTATATATAATTCCATATTCCATAATTTTATTACTAGTAATATTTTCTCTAAAAACAAAGAGATTGGCGAAACTCTAAAACTATGTATATTTTAGAGCAGGGGTGCTCAAAATTGCCTTACGGCAGTGCCCTTACCAACACATACAAAAGAAAACACACGCACACATGTATCGAAGCTGTTTTATTGCTACAAAATGAACACTGAGAGAAAAAAAAGTTAAATTCAGAAAAATTATTATTTTGGTTTCTTCATTTGGTTATTTCATTTAAAAATTTACAGTTGATCTAGAAAAGTATCACTCATTTTAACGACACGCCAAATAAATCCAATGAAATGCACGCTTCGCTGGTCCACAATAAATTTAAACCAAATTCTATCAAAAACGCAACAAAAAAGGTGTCAGTGCAGAGCCGAGAACAAGACAACAACACTTTGCATTGTGAGTTGAGGAGAAAAAGGAATACGTACAGCGACACAAAAAGGAGAAAAAATTGTTGTTGGCTTGGCTCGATACGCACATCGACACGAAGAGGAATCGGCGTGTGCTCTAGGAAAGTATGGCGAGTGCCGCTCCGTATGCTAAGTGCCAAAACAAAAACAAATGTGGCCGCGTGCCATAGCACTGAGCACCCCTGTTTTAGAGACTCCCCTTAGACCCTAGATTTTTTTTTATTATTATTACTAAACGCTCTATTTATAATTCTGCATTTAAAATCTCATTTCTCCATGCGTATTATTAGTAAGTTGGTCACAGATTGTAGATCCACATGGTAACAGATTTGCTCCCTCCATTTGCAGCCTACTCGTTCGTGGTCACCTGGATAACGTCGTTCGTCATGGTGATTGTGCACGAGCGCGTGCCAGACATGAAGCGATATCCCCCACTGCCCGACATCTTCCTGGACAACGTGCCGCATATCCCGTGGGCGTTCAACATGTGCGAGATCACCGGGTCACTGCTGTTTACCATATGGCTAATAGTGCTGATCTTCCACAAGTACCGCATGGTGCTCTTGCGACGCTTCTTCGCCTTGGCGGGCACGGTCTTCCTACTCCGCTGCGTCACCATGCTGATCACCTCGCTGAGTGTGCCGGGAACGCATCTGCAGTGCAGCCAGAAGGACTTTGCCATCGATGATCCCAATGTGGACATGGTGGGTGCCCTGATCATTCGGATGACGCGCGCCTATCGCATCTGGAGCGGGCTGGGCATGTCCATACAGGGAGTGCGCACCTGCGGCGATTACATGTTCAGCGGTCACACGGTGGCCCTGACTCTGCTCAACTTCTTCATCACGGAGTGTGAGTTATGGAATGGCTCTCCTTTAGGGCTTACTAACCTCTCTCCTGGTCCCTGCAGATACGCCGCGGAATCTGTACTTCCTGCACACGCTCACCTGGCTGCTCAACATGTTCGGCATCTTCTTCATCCTGGCCGCCCACGAGCACTACTCCATCGATGTGTTTGTTGCCTTCTACATCACCTCGCGACTGTTTCTCTATTACCATACTTTGGCCAACAATAGGGTGAGTAGAAGAGGAGTTCCTCTGCCGTTCTGGATAGTCTGCAATCTCCCTTTCCCTCCGCAGGCTCTCATGCAAAGCGACTCTAAGCGGACGCGTATTTGGTTTCCCATGTTCAGCTACTTCGAGAGCAGCGTCGATGGGATGGTGCCCAACGAATTCGATACGCCCGGTTCCCTTATCGATGGCATCATAGACCAGCTGCTCAGGGCCAAGGACCAGGTGATCGCCACCATTAAACGCCTTTGGATGGATGCTCCCTTGTCCACCAGGTCTTCGATTGAGATCTTTGGCTCAGACTCGGATCGATGCCTGCACACAGCAGCGTCCCCCTTCTTCAGTCCGCACCCGTCGGTGGCTGGCGGCCTTGCGCATGGTGCCACGCCCATGGCAACTCCTGGTCCTACGCCAGCGCCGTCGTCGCCCAAGAGCTTGCAGGCGCAGAGGAAGACCTTCAGAGACGTCAGCGTGGATCCCTTCTCAAGGACGACGATCGTAGCCGCCGCCGCCGCCGCCCCCGCCAAGAATACGCCGCTGAAGGAGAAGAAGGCGCTCTGATCACCAAAGCCATTCGCTCTTCCATATCCGTTTATCCGATGCCGCTCTTCGAAAAGCAACAACATGCTGAAATCAACCACAACACCGACTGATATTTTTATTTCGAACTTTTCCCGACCCCTCTGTTACAGCACGTCCTCCCAATCCTAATCCTAATCCTGCTCCTCCATTATGTATTACTGTATGCATTCTACCATTCGTAGTGCCTTCCGGGTCAAGTCCCCCAGCGCCTTTCCCTTAGTTCTCTTTGCCGGGAGACGCTCTCCACATCGGCTGGTAAACGATGAAGATGATGATGATGATATGATAAGGCTAAGACCCTCCTCATTCCGTTCGAATCAGTTTTGAACTAAATGTATTTATTAATTGAAGAAGACTTCTAATGCATTATTATTATGTAATTGTAAGCAACTGTATTTTTAGTTAATTAGTGATAAGTTTGGAAAGTTTTGTTGAACGCACAAAAGTCAATAAATCAAAATGAATATATTCAGAGCCTGTAAAGTATATAAAGTATATATATTTCAATTGCAGCCAATGTTGTTCAATGTTTTATAATTGTAGTTCATTGAGGCTTAAAGATTTGGGTCTTCCAACGTTTAATTTTTAGTGGTAATTGAGTTTAGCATCAAAGAAATGTAATTTGTTGTTCCAAATTCATAGAAACCCTAATAAATATTACACTTAAGATATCCAATAGCTTACATTTACCTTTCCTTGAATTTTTGAGCTCGAAATATTTAAGGCAACGAAGGAATCCCATGGCAATGTTTATGTGACGGATAGAGATGGACAAACATCGATGCTTGTAGACATCGTAAAAAGGTCGTACATAACAAAGCAAAGAATCAAATCAAAGAATCAAACCCTACTAAAAGTCAGATATCAATCGGTAGACAGTGCACACATCGGCTCTAAGGAAATGATAAACGTATATTTAGTACATTCGCCTTAAAACATCGTTGTTTCTCCACCTCTCTAGTGAAGATTTGAAAGCCATCTCACAAACAGAATTAAAAGCTTTAAAAAATGAAAAGACCA